>JAJLRB010004886.1:0-42493 GCA_020976825.1 Odocoileus hemionus | reverse complement strand
ATTATCAGAGAAATGCAAATCAAAACCACAATGAGGTACCATTACTCGCGCAGTCAGAATGGCTGCTATCCAAAAGTCTACAAGCAATAAATGCTGGAGAGGGTGTGGAGAAAAGGGAACCCTCTTACACTGTTGGTGGGAATGCAAACTAGTACAGCCACTATGGAGAACAGTGTGGAGATTTCTTAAAAAACTGGAAATAGAACTGCCATATGACCCAGCAATCCCACTTCTGGGCATACACACTGAGGAAACCAGATCTGAAAGAGACATGCACCCCAATGTTCATCGCATCGCAGCACTGTTTATCATAGCCAGGACATGGAAGCAACCTAGATGCCCATCAGCAGATGAGTGGATAAGGAAGCTGTGGTACATATACACTATGGAATATTACTCAGCCATTAAAAAAATTCATTTGAATCAGTTCTAATGAGATGGATGAAACTGGAGCCCATTATACACAGTGAAGTAAGCCAGAAAGACAAAGACCATTACAGCATACTAACACATATATATGGAATTTAGAAAGATGGTAATGAGAACCCTATATGCAAAACAGAAAAAGGGACACAGATGTACAGAACAGACTTTTGGACTCTGTGGGAGAAGGCGAGGGTGGGATGTTTCAAGAGAACAGCATTGAAACATGTATATTATCTAGGGTGAAACAGATCACCAGCCCAGGTTGGATGCATGAGACAAGTGCTCAGGCCTGGTGCACTGGGAAGACCCAGAGGGATCGGGTGGAGAGGGAGGTGGGAGTGGGGATCGGGGTGGGGAATACATGTAACTCCATGGCTGATTCATGTCAATGTATGACAAAACCCACTACAATATTGTAAAGTAATTAGCCTCCAACTAATAAAAATAAATGAAAAATATATATATATACATATATATATACACATGCATCTTGTGTAGATTGTATCTATCATGTATGCCATATATGTATATATAATGCATGTATACATATATATATTTGAAAAGTACTAAATATCATTAGTTCATTAGTTTACAGTTCTGGAATCACAGAAATATATGGTCATAAGAAACTTCATAATTGAATGTTGCTTGGACTCAACTGAAGTTTTGGTGAGTATGAAGATGCCCTGCTGCGCTCTTCCTTAGTGTGGACAAGGCCATTCTATTCCATGCTAAATGAGGTTTAGAGAAGCCTACCTCTTCTAGTAATCTGCTTCTTAAATCTGATTTAAAACTGTTCCCTAAAACTACATTCTCCAAGGGAGGATCATATTGGCTACTTCCACCACCCCAATATCAACTGTTTTGAAAGGACAAACAGATCTAAGAATAGTGCAATTTAATTTACCCAGAATAATATATAACTGATAATAGGGCATGTGCTTGCAATTTACATAAAAGAATGTAGAACAAAGGATCTATAGTCAGACCTGAATCTGGGTCAGTTTGCACCCCTTAAATAAGGTGACAGCTCCTGTCAACTGCCAAACTTGGAAAACATCAGTAATAATTTTGTTGTGGCAGATATACATTACCCTTGTATGCATTAGAAATAATGTAAGTAAAATAGTTCACAATCTTGTGATTATTAACTCAATATAGGGTAGTTACTACTATTACTATTAAAACAATAACTATGTATGGGATGGTGTCTAATAGTTTATCCTAGACTGTGTCTCCCCATCTAGGTTAAAGCTGATGACATTTTACTTTTATTTATATTAAATATTTAAGAAATGTTGAGCAGAAGAAAGACTAGATATGTCCAAAGTATGGAGATTCCTTAAAAATTACAAATAAGCTACCATATGATCTAGCAATTTCACTCTGGGCTTATATCCAGAGAAAACCATAATTCAAAAGGATACATGCACCCATTGTTCACTGCAGCAATATTTACAACAGCCAAAACATGGACGCAATCTAAATGGCCCTCAACAGAGAAGTGGATAAAGAAGATGTGGTATATGTGGAATGTGTACAGGCTTAAAATGGAATATTGCCTGGGCACAAAAAAGAACAAAATAATGTCATTTGCAGTGACATGGATGGATCTAGAAATTGTCTTAATGACTGAAGTAAGTCAGACAGAGCAAGACAAATATCACATATCACTTATGTGCAGGATCTTTTTTTTTAATGTTACAATGAAACTATTTTTAAAACAAATAGAATTATAGCCATAAAACAAACTTATTACCAAGGGGGAAAGAAGGGGAGGGAAAAACTGGGAAACTGGGACTGACATACACATGACAGTAGGCATAAAACAGATGATTAGTAAGAACCTACTGCATAGCACTGGGCACTCTGTCCAACACTCTGTAGTAACCTATATGAGGATGGAATCTAAAAAGAGTGGACATATGCATATATATAACTGACTCACTTTGCTATGCAGCAGAAACTAACCCAACATTGTAAATCAACTATACTATAAATAAGAATTAGTTTAAAAAGGAAGAAAGATAAGACATGTCCCATGATGGCTCTGGAGGGCAGAATTAGGAACACTGTTAACAAACTGATTTTACTTGAGTAAAAGAAAACTTTGTATTTGCTTAAGAATGGAATGAATGATTATAGAACTCAACAGTTTTCTTTAATGGAAGGTAAGGCACCAGATGATGTAAGCCTTAGGTTATTTCTCTCCCTGAGATTCTGACTGTCCGCCTTTGCACTCTGCTGGCAGTGAGTCAGGAGACAGTTAAGGCCAAGGGTGTAGTGCGTGGGTAAGACAGATATAAAACAATGCTTCTAAATCAAAATGTGACAGTCACAGAGAAAATCTGAACAACAATTGAATACAGAAGTTGGCTATTAGCTACCATAGTGGATAACATAGCTTTTGTGTGTCTGGATCTAATTAAATCCCATAGTCCCGTATAAATCTTTATCTTTTACAGATTTTTGTTTACACTTTCTTCAGCAGTTTTGTCACTTTCACTGGGATTTACTAAAAGCAGCTCAGCCGTTTGTTTTTCCAAATCCCTCTGTGTTAGTCTAGACTTTTATGGACATTTATTTCATAACACTTACAACCATAAAAGCTAAAATTATGGTTTATTTCCTGTCTTGACATATAGATTTACCCACACATTTTTCACCTGACTCTCACATTTTCAAAAACTCCAAGTCTGCTTTGCTGATTCTTCCCAGAAGATACTTGTGTTTTAACAGAAAATAAAAACAGCAAGAAAAAGATTGGAATGCTCATTGTTCTTCATAATAAATATCACTCCCATAAAGCCTATTCAAACTATGGCCTGCTTAGTGAAAAGGAGGCAAGGCCAACATCTTTGCTTAATCCACACAGTGTCAGGTTGAAGTGTCATATAGAGACTCAAGTAACTAGATACTAAGAATGGGAAATGTCTGATTAATCATAATGACTCATTAAATTAGTTCTTTATTTGAAATAGCAAACTGAATGAGACAAGGATACAATATGACCAGTGAAAGAAAAGAAAAGTAGGATCTCTTCCCTGGTGGCTCAGTTGGCAAAGAATCTGCCTGCAGTGCAGGAGACCAGGGTTCAATCCCTGGGTTAGAAAGATCCCCTGGAGGAGGGCATGGCAACCCACTCCAGTATTCTTTCCTGGAGAATCCCATGGACAGAGGAACCTGGCGGGCTATAGTCCATGGGGTCGCAAGAGTCGGACACAACTTAGCAACTAAACCACCAATCCAAGGAAGCAAGTATAACTAACTATTCTTTATCATCAAAAATCATTCCTTAACTTCTCTCAATTCAGCAGAGAAGTCTCAATGTTTAAAATTTATTTATTTTTAATTGGAGGATAATTGCTTTACAATGTTGTGCTGGTTTCTGCCATACATCAACATGAATCAGTCACAGGTATACATGTGTCTCCTCCCTCTTGTACCTCCCTCCCAGAAGTCTCAATTTTAAAACCAGGAAACCACAGAAACTCCTTAATAAGACCTGGTACCATATTTTAATGGAAATGTTCACATAGGCTCTAAATGTATTGGAGAATGGGTAATGTTCCTGACAATATATCTTTAATAGCAGATTCATGATAACCATTTAAACATTTTTTAAAACATGTTTCTTTTTGTTTAGCTTCTACTCATTTATTTTTATTTGAGGTCCCAGACTAGTTTTCCTTCTTTGTCAACTTGGAGAAATTTACTGAGGCATGCCTGGGTAAACCCTGCTTTACAGTAACAATAGAATGTAGACAGAGTAGATAAATGCAGGGATTACACAGGTACAACCTACAAAGAAGGAAAATACAGTTTGTATTTGTGTTTATACCTTTATGAAAAAATCATTACCATTTTCACAAAAGTATTCTTTAGTAAGGACTGGAATGAAAGAAGAAAGCAGTAGCTTTAATGATCATTAGATCAGGCTACAAGATTATGATTTTAGTTCCCAAAGTATCCATTCATCTCTCACTAATGATAAAAATAAATTCCAAAATGGCCACATACAAAAAAGCATCATTCTATCATACTGTCATCCACTCTTCCCAAGTACATAAACATTGCTACAGTAGTTTATATATCTGTTATGTGTACTGAGAAACCTCCCTTTTTTTTTTTTTTTGTATATCTGGAATTTTATTTTATTTTATTTTATTTTTAATTTTTTTATTTTTTTCTTTTTATTAGTTGGAGGCTAATTACTTTACATCATTACAGTAGTTTTTGTTATACATTGATATGAATTAGCCATGGATTTACATGTACTCCCCATCCCAGTCCCCCCTCCCACCTCCCTCTCCACCCGATCCCTCTGGGTCTTCCCAGTGCACCAGGCCCGAGCACTTGTCTCATGCACCCAACCTAGGCTGGTGATCTGTTTCACCCTAGATAATATACATGTTTCAATGCTGTTCTCCTGAAACATCCCACCCTCGCCTTCTCCCAGAGTCCACAAGTCTGTTCCATACATCTGAGTCTCTTTTTCTGTTTTGCATATAGGGTTATCGTTACCATCTTTCTAAAGTCCATATATATGTGTTAGTATACTGTAATGGTCTTTATCTTTTTGGCTTACTTCGCTCTGTATAATGGGCTCCAGTTTCATCCATCTCATTAGAACTGATTCAAATGAATTCTTTTTAATGGCTGAGTAATATTCCATGGTGTATATGTACCACAGCTTCCTCATCCATTCGTCTGCTGATGGGCATCTGGGTTGCTTCCATGTCCTGGCTATTATAAACATTGCTGCGATGAACATTGGGGTGCATGTGTCTCTTTCAGATCTGGTTTCCTTGGTGTGTATGCCCAGAAGTGGGATTGCTGGGTCATACGGCAGTTCTATTTCCAGCTTTTTAAGAAATCTCGACACTGTTTTCCATAGTGGCTGTACTAATTTGCATTCCCACCAACAGTGTAAGAGGGTTCCCTTTTCTCCACACCCTCTCCAGCATTTATTGCTTGTAGACTTTTGGATAGCAGCCATCCTGACTGGCATGAAATGGTACCTCATTGTGGTTTTGATTTGCATTTCTCTGATAATGAGTGATGTTGACCATCTTTTCATGTGTTTGTTAGCCATCTGTATGTCTTCCTTGGAGAAATGTCTGTTGAGTTCTTTGGCCCATTTTTTGATTGGGTCATTTATTTTTCTGGAGTTGAGCTGGAGGAGTTGCTTGTATATTTTTGAGATTAATCCTTTGTCTGTTGCTTCGTTTGCTATTATTTTCTCCCAATCTGAGGGCTGTCTTTTCACCTTGCTTATAGTTTCCTTTGTTGTGCAAAAGCTTTTAAGTTTCATTAGGTCCCATTTGTTTATTTTTGCTTTTATTTCTGAAATTCTGGGATGTGGGTCATAGAGGATCCTGCTGTGATTTATGTCGGAGAGTGTTTTGCCTATGTTCTCCTCTAGGAGTTTGATAGTTTCTGGTCTTACATTTAGATCTTTAATCCATTTTGAGTTTATTTTTGTGTATGGTGTTAGAAAGTGTTCTAGTTTCATTCTTTTACAGGTGGTTGACCAGTTTTCCCAGCACCACTTGTTAAAGAGGTTATCTTTTTTCCATTGTATATCCTTGCCTCCTTTGTCGAAGATAAGGTGACCATAGGTTCGTGGACTTATCTCTGGGCTTTCTATTCTGTTCCATTGATCTATATTTCTGTCTTTGTGCCAGTACCATACTGTCTTGATGACTGTGGCTTTGTAGTAGAGTCTGAAGTCAGGCAGATTGATTCCTCCAGTTCCATTCTTCTTTCTCAGGATTACTTTGGCTATTCGAGGTTTTTTGTATTTCCATACAAATTGTGAAATTATTTGTTCTAGTTCTGTGAAAAATACTGTTGGTAGTTTGATAGGGATTGCATTGAATCTATAGATTACTTTGGGTAGTATAGCCATTTTGACAATATTGATTCTTCCAATCCATGAACACGGTATATTTCTCCATCTGCTTGTGTCCTCTTTGATTTCTTTCATCAGTGTTTTATAGTTTTCTATGTATAGGTCTTTTGTTTCTTTAGGTAGATATACTCCTAAGTATTTTATTCTTTTTGTTGCAATGGTGAATGGTATTGTTTCCTTAATTTCTCTTTCTGTTTTCTCATTGTTAGTGTATAGGAATGCAAGAGATTTCTGTGTGTTAATTTTATATCCTGCAACTTGACTGTATTCGTTGATTAGCTCTAGTAATTTTCTGGTAGAGTCTTTAGGGTTTTCTATGTAGAGGATCATGTCATCTGCAAACAGCGAGAGTTTCACTTCTTCTTTTCCTATCTGGATTCCTTTTACTTCTTTTTCTGCCCTGATTGCTGTGGCCAAAACTTCCAAAACTATGTTGAATAGCAGTGGTGAGAGTGGGCACCCTTGTCTTGTTCCTGATTTCAGGGGAAATGCTTTCAATTTTTCACCATTGAGGGTGATGCTTGCTGTGGGTTTGTCATATATAGCTTTTATTATGTTGAGGTATGTTCCTTCTATTCCTGCTTTCTGGAGAGTTTTAATCATAAATGGATGTTGAATTTTGTCAAAGGCTTTTTCTGCATCTATTGAGATAATCATATGGTTTTTATCTTTCAATTTATTAATGTGGTGTATTACATTGATTGATTTGCGGATATTAAAGAATCCTTGCATTCCTGGGATAAAGCCCACTTGGTCATGATGAATGATTTTTTTAATATGTTGTTGGATTCTGTTTGCTAGAATTTTGTTAAGGATTTTTGCATCTATGTTCATCAGTGATATTGGCCTGTAGTTTTCTTTTTTTGTGGCATCTTTGTCTGGAAACCTCCCTTCTTTTAGCATTTCTCTCTGTTAAGAATTTATGTGGATTTGTACTCATTTACTTAATGTCTGACTCCTATTTTTACTCATCACAGCAGCCACAATACCTGACATCCAGGAGGTACCTAAGACATAAGTTTGGGTTTTGTTTTTTGGCTTTGTCGAGGCTCAGTTGCGGCATTTGGAATCATCTGCCGCAGTGCATGGGGCTCCTGGTTGCAGTCCACATGGCCACAGCAGGGGCAGCACACGCCTCTTTAGCTGTGGCACACGGGCTCCAGAGTACACAGGCTCAGGGGCTGCAGCTCATGGGTTTAGCTCCCCCACGGCATGTGGGATCTTAGATCCACAACCAGGGCTTGAACCTACGCCCCCTGCACTGGACGGTGGACCCCTAACCACTGGACCACCAGAGAAGTCCCTGTATTTGCTTTCAATGAATGAAATAAATCTTTCACATCATCACTTTTCTTTATTATTATTTTCATTCCTTCATTATTTTTCATGTTACAAAAGCTCCACTAATCTTTAGTTTCACACTCCTCAAACTTTTCTGAACACTATTGTCAGCTAAGTTTTCTCAAACACAGCTGTATCACAACACAGTTTAATTCACTTACTTTTCCAAGGTTCTTTACTATCTAGAGTCTACACCCGCCTTCCTCAATGGAGGTTCCCAGAGAGGATTAAACCTAAATGCTCTGGGCACCTATTGTATGTAATGAATTAACTTCTCTTCTATGCATTTTGACTGGTGATAACTATGTAGTAACTTTGGGAGGATTGAGAAAATAATCACTCAATTTACATAAAGTAAAGCTTAATTATCTTGTGGAACTCCAGTTGGGAAAGACTAATTCGAAGAAAACAATGTGGACCTGCCTTAATTTTCTGGCCTATTCTCCCATAACTCCTCTTCACATTCCCTTGGCATTATTCAAATTGGACTCTTTGCAATAATCACCAGACATTTCAGCCTCCACCAATTAGCATTTCCACTTTCTTGTATATCCACTGTGCATCTCTTTGGATAAAATCTTACTCAGTCTTTAAGATTAATCACAAATATCCCATGAAGACTTCTTTCACTGCATCCATAAATTTTTTATTTTCTTCCTTGGGCTTCCTGGATATTGCTACACTTACTACATTTAACTTACCATAATAGATATTTGTGTATATATATATATATATATATATATATTTTTTTTTTTACCTCTCCCATGAGTTCTTTGAAAGCTGAACTTTTGTCCACAAAAAGAATCTCATGTCTTTTGCAGATTAGATGCTAGGTTCAGAGGGCAAACCATCATGCTGCTGAGGGAAAAGATCTAAGCAGAACTGTAGATTTATGGAAAGATGAAGGAGAAACTGCAAAAGAACTCTGATATGAAATGTCAGCTTTTCAGTACTGCCTGGCATAAAGAACCAGTGCTGGTAATAAGCAGCAGCATGGCAAGGAGTTAAACATCAGGAGGAAATGTCAAGAAATTATTATTTACATTTTCTTGGCAGACTTGTGTTCTTAATTAAAACACAAAGACCACACACACACATACACACATCCATGGACTTCCTATGCTATGGAGAGAAGTAAGCTATACACTTAATCACTATCTATTCCTGGGAAAGTGACTGACATAATTAAAAAGAAGGTGAGACGCTTCCTCTCAAGATCTGATAGTAACACTGTCCTTCAAAATTCAGGATATTCTCTGACTCAGGTTGAGACTCACTGTCTTGAGCAGATTATATGTCCCTATATTATGCAAATATTAAAATCTTCTGAGCAACTGCTTACTTATAATTATATTATATAATCATTTATTATTATATATTATATATTATTATATTATATATATTATATATAATGATATGATTATAATTATATTATATGATTATATAATACTTCCCACATTATTATAGTCCACATATGCTTTTGCTCTAAATATATATGTATAAACCTACATACAACACATATATGCACAAACATCCATACACATATGTAAACATGTGTTTTGAATTTAAAGCCAGTTTCCACAGCCTATATTCAATTGCCAACTCTCATGAAATTCACTGACGTATACATCCTGTGTCTCTGCAAAGGTGACTGATACTATTTTACTATGTCTTTCTGGAACATTCTCATTTATGGTATTTAATACACTATTGCGGCAATAGGTGAAATAGTTCCCTTGATGGTTATTTTTAAAAGGTGAATACGCACTTTTAGTACTTAGAGAATCATAGCATAAATTAATTACTCAAAGTATATAACAGTCAATGGTTTATTCTAAATCTGTGCTCTTGGCTTAAAAGTTGTTTACTAACCATATTTAGGAAAGCGTCTATTATTTGGAAATCAATTCAACTAAAAGTTGTCTACTTTTAAGCCTGAGCCTGATAGAAATAAAAATATACATGAAACTTCAAAAGTGTGTTTTAAGAGGTCATTACAAAAATCAATTCTGTTGGTGCCAGTTATTCTGGTAGCAAGTAGGCTGTTAGTCTTCAGTTTGCCTAGAGTAACTTGTCTGCCTACAAAATGATAAATTGGAGACCATCATGTAAGTTCTGCCATATAACTTCTTTTGACTTAAAGTTAAAACAAACATCAATAAATAAAGATATAAAGATAAGTGTATAAGTATGTCTGATCATAATTTAACATTATGACAATTAACATTGAAATAATTAAAATATATTCCCTAAATCTTCAAAATTATTATAAATGAATGAACAAATAAGACAAAGTCATACAGCATAAGATATCAAAGGAAACATTAAAACAGAAATTATACTGTTTATAAAACTAAAAGGCAGAATAAGTGATTTATCACAGTAAATGGAAATAAGATAAATTCTCTATTAAACATCTGACTGAGAAACAGGTAACACCAAGTGTTACTCTGCCCATCCAGGCCACTTAGCGCATGTTCTGCTGAAGCAAGCACCATCCAGGCAGCATAAAATTAAGATCTTTATTGAAAGAAACCCCTAATAATTATACTGAGAACAATTCACATTAACCCCAACAAAAAAATAAACCTTTATTTTTGTAAGAGGAAATAGTATTACACTAGCAGACGAGTAAATCTTTAAGATATTCTCTATGTGAAGGTCCCATAGCTGCAAGTACAGACCACTTACTTTTAAAAAACAGCCCAGAAACTAAGCAGCTACATGAACAAAGCATGTAATGTAACAATATCTTGCAGTTCACAGTATTACCAAAGTCCGAGCTCTTGAGAAAGCTGGAAAACTAGAAAATAGATGATAGAAACAAGTGAAAAAAATAAACTCTTCATACAAAGAATGACAAGCAATGTGGTTCAAAATGCTGTATGACATGGAAAGATTTGTTAATCCTCCAATCTTCACTCATTTCATTGTAAGCATAATCGAAAACCATTTTTATTACTTCTCAAAAAACGTCCAGCTCTTTAAAACGTTATATTTTGTAAGCTGACATACAAGACACACTTAGTAAACCATAAATGGTGGTCATTACTTCCACCATCAACTCCCAGTGCCATGCACAGGTGTGTGAAATGCTAAGGGTAAGACTTGAGCCATGCAAAAGAACAGCTGATTGCTGTCACTTGTACTTCTGACTTACTCAAATTCAAGTGAGCTGTCTGAAGAGGAGAACAGGAGAAAGCGTTGGCAACCCACTCTCCGTTCCTCTCACTGAACAGTGCCACAGAGCAAGTGGGACCCCAGGAACAGAAGCTGCTGTTTCTTCAGTCAACCCATCTGCCTCCAATACTGTGAAATCTCAGCTCCGTAAGCATGATTCTGGGGTTAAATGTACATATTTTCCCACATAGCATGAAATCAAAACACAAGTGAAAACTTCATCTGATACTCAGTTGAAGAAATGGTGGTTGCAATCAGTGCTTCAAGAAAAGTTATCTGAATTTGTTGGTCTTATTGAGGCTGTCCATGTCCATATATTGTACATTTTTATTTATTTCTGGGAACTTTGAAGAGGGGTATTTTACTAGATTTATGTTCCATCTTGCAAGAAGATCTTAAAAGCCTCTTCTTAGATGTCACTCCCCTTTATAAATATGAGGGGGGAACCCACAGGGAAAAAGATGAGAAATATTTTTAATGATCCCACAAAATCTGAGATTTGCAGCAGAACTAAATCCAATCCAGAAACATAAACCTTGAAGATGACTGGATCAGAGTGAACGAGAGGAAATTTTACCTAGTTAGTCGTATGGAGCAGACGTGATGCAGGCATCAAAATCAAACTTGATTCCTAACCAGAAGGATGGTTCAGGATGGAGTCCTGGGAAATGCTAACAGCATCAGTCCATGGACTGGAGATACCGTTAAGACTCAGGAGACAGGAAAACCTAAGAGGTAGAGGGGGTTGTTTAATATGCAGACAAACACCTCTTCGTATGTGTTTTTGTAGGAGGGGTGGAGTTGGTGTGAATGTACACACATGAACCCGCTCATAAGAGAGGGTGCCGCTGAAGTGGGAGGGAGCAGGGAGACTTGAAAAAATACCAGAAGCTGCTGCCGGAGGATGCAGCACCAAACATGTAAGGTGCCAAGATGAGTCTGGGCTACATGGTCTCCTGGTGCAGGAAAGGAGTCCTAAACACCTTTTTGGCTGGACTGTTCTGGCCTTGGTTAGGGGATCACTTGGATAATTACTGCAGATATTTAGGATTCATCAGTTTTGTGACAATTAAATTAATGTGTGTTAAGTACAGCCTTGGGATATCAGATGCTGAGCTGAACTGAGAGTATCCTAACAAAAGACTATTAGTGGATTGAAATAGAGGAGTTTACAACTCACAGGTCCTAGAAGAAAGACTGATGGGTCCTGAGGCAGGATGCAGGCAGAGAGCTACAGGACCTAAGGCACATGCCTTTACCAGGGTATGTAGGTGGAGTGCTCTGGGGCTCCTGGGCTAAGGCCACACTGACCAATTCAAGCCAAAAAGAGCAACGTTTTGGTAATCTTCTCAGGAGGTCTTATCTGGGGGCACACAAGGGGAAGATCCTGGGAGGCAGGGGAGAATGCTTATTACAGGGCCATTGAGAGAGTCATATCAGGAATTCATATTTCCTTGAACCCTGCAAGCTGTTATCTGTGGCACTGCTTGAGGCAGGGACAAGTGTCAGTCCAGGGCCTTTGCAGGTCACTTGGCCATGCAGAATGGAGGTCAAGGAAAGGATGTTATGGAATAGTGTAAACTCTCAACAATGAGGAAAGACTATAATCTGTCAAGAGTGGAAAAGCAGGAAACCAAACTAATGCAACCCTTCTCCCCCAGTCATCTAATGTAAACATTTGCCTTGCTCTCAGTGACACACATGATGTGTGTCAGACAGTCGTGAGAAGGGGTGACAAGGTATCCTGGATGCCTGAGATGTTTCTTTGCAGGAGTCCATGATGACTATCAGCCTCAGACTGTACTGGAGTCTCTCTCTGGAATATTCCTCTGCCTGATAGTTCTGTTGCTCTACTGATGCTAGGGTAGGAAGCAGGTGGGTATGAGACCCCTTGAGTGATACCCGCTGTGAGGGTTAAGAACTTGGCACAGAGGCAGAGATGTCTGATGAGCATCCACTGCTCCCCCACCAACAAAGGCGTCAGACTCAAAGCGAGAGAGAGTTACAAAATCAATGTGGTGAAACTTATTGCATCTTCATGAAAAGGACTGAGGATGTGACTTTTTGTCATCTTCCGTTTTTGCAAATACCCAGGTAGTGAACACTGCAGATAACGCTCATACTCTATTTAAAGGGCAGCAATTACGTCAAAACAGAAAGGTATTAGCTATTCTCAACTAACATTATCTATTTGTTATCCATCCCTGGCAAAAAGATACAGCAGAAAATATTCAAGAAGAGAACTGCAAAGCAGCTGACCAATCATGGACTATGCAATTATTATATTTTCATTCTGACTCTGAGAAAGAAAAAGCTGAAAATGAATGAAATATGCATCAGGGCCTCTAAGCAATGAAATTAAACCACCTTATTAACTGTGCAATTTTTACACAGGTTTTGAGACACATTCATTAGGACTTTTGTTTTAATAGAAGTTCATCTCCTGCCTCATCTTAATTCCTAGAATATAAAGGAAGTCTACTTACACACCCTGGTTTTTATTGAAAGATGATAAATAAAATACTCAGAATATCCTGGAAATAGAAACAATTTTAAAAGGACAGTATTACCTATTTCATATTATATTTAGCTTGTTCCTTATAGAAATTATCTTGTTGTTACTATTTTCACTATTATTATCACTGCAGTCAAATCATTATGCTATGCTCTTATACAATGTATCATTAATACTCAAAAAAATTGGACAAGACAGGAGTTATCGTGGTCACTTCCTAGGTGAGGAAAAAGTTTCTGAGTACAATTAACTTTCTGAAGCTCTCATTGCTAATAAGCCCCAAAACCTCTATTAAATCGCATACTGGAACAATTCCAGAGTCCATAAATATCCATCCCATCAATCATGTTTCTATACAAAAACTTGTCAAGGATGGATGGAAAAATGCATAATTGATATTTTACTACTATACCAATCTAATAATACTAATGTAATGAGATATTTTCATTAAATATTAGCTGTTTCCCATAAAGTTTTATAAATATTAATCTCAAATTATTAAAGTCTCTAAATACTTAATATTAAATGTTCATACTTTATTATTGCTTCTATATCTTTAAAACAATCATCCAAGGAAATAGTCATAAAATGAGAATGTTATTGGAACTTTTTTATCACCAGGTTTTTAATCACTTTGAAATGATATTTGGCATTCTCAACTAGGAGAATGGTGCTCTATATTCAATTGAAGAGATTATGACTAAGAGGATTAGCAGTAAATTCACACGAAAGGAAGAAGCCACCTAGAAACTGTTTGATCTCAGGAATTTTTTTACCTCCCTCTCATATCCGATAACATAGAGGAAAAAAAAATAAAAGGAAAAATAAAGTATAAAACAGCTACCTGAACAATTAAATTGAAACCAAAAACTCCTACTCTGAATAAAAAGTATGAATTTGACTACTTCATACTATACATATCTTTATAAAAATCTTCTAAACCACAAGACACATTCCATGCCTATAAACAAAGAGTCTGCAAGGAGAACAACAGATCAAATCAAGGCTATCTAATTGCTCTATCACTGAACTGGTTGAATTCCAGTCAGCTAACAGGTTGACAACATCCTCACCATGGATGCTAACACTGTTCAAATAATCCTTTTGCTTGAATGTCTCAAGTAACATAGTCCCATAAAGTTACTTATAAAGCTCATACCAATTATAAAAACACTGAGCATATACTCTCTTCTAAAAATATACAGTGTGAACCAGGTTCTCATCTCATATTGATTTTGGGTCAATATCATCATTTGCATGCTTTTGAAACTGAAGGGGCCCTTTCCATAATGTCCACTTTTTACAATTTAAAGTAGGATAACAGAAGAGCTTCTGGACACAATTTCAAAGGCTGTTTCTAACAGAGATGAATCACTAGTAATTAAAAGTAATAGGAATCTGATAAGATTACTTCAGGCCTGGGTATTGACAAATAACTCACAGTTGGGCACAAGATAATAAACAAGAGACAAGAGCTTGGAGAAAAGAATAATGCAGGTCTACAGAATGTGCTTGACTGAATGCACCCTATTCAGGAACTCACAACTTAGTAGAAAAGAAGCAACAGCAGGTAAATTGCCCAAGTAATGGGCAATCAGAAGCCCTCAAGGGGTAATGGAAGACACTCTGGATTAGGAACTAGATTTTTTAATAGTCTTGGTTTTGACACAAACTATTTTTGTTACCCTTCTTTAGGCTTCAATTTTATCATCTGTAAAAGGACATTCAGAGAAAGGTAGACTGATACATTAGGTTTAGGGTTCCATGAAGTTAAAATTTTGAAATTCCCAAATGTCAGATAGCAGAATAAGTTGTTTCCATGAGCTCTTTGCTTCAGCCCAAGTTTCAAGTGCCTAGGTGCAAAGCATGGTAGAATATCACAGAACCACCCCTCATTAGAGTTGGCTGAATCTATTCAGACCTTTATTTCTCAACAAAGAGGCCAAGATAGGGCTCCTGTTAACTTCTACACATTCCTTCATATTTATGGACTGGCTTCCTCAACATAAAGATGGAAGGGCTGTACAAGTTGCGTGAGTACAGCTACCACAAAACCTGGTGCCTGAGCAGTTGTGCAGCTGTCCTGGACTGGATGCAGCTGGAACATGCCATATACTTGTCTAAATCAGATGTGGAATGAATGTTAATGAAATAAAAATATATTACATAAGGACCAGAAAGAAAACCATCAGGTGGAATCACTGTGCATTTAGCTATAATCCTAATGGGAGCCATAGTTCACTGATGACTATTAACTCTTTTTTTCTAATTTATGAATTACCATGTCTTGAAAGGAAAGATTAAAGTTATAATTTTTATATATGCATTTCTGCCCCCAAATGCTTTTAAGATTAATCAAACACCTAGAGAGAAAATTTAGGGTTGGTATGAATAGGAACATTTAGAATATTTCAAAAGTAAATGGATAGAATTTAATTTTATAAATTATTAGAAACATATAATTTTCAAAGACTAAATCAGGAAGAAATAGAAAATCTGACCAGACCAATTACTAGTAGTGAAATTGAAGCAGCAATCAAAAAATTTCCAACAAAAAAAGTCCAGGACCAGAGGACTTCACAGGTGAATTCTACCAAACATTTAAAGACTTCATACATATCTTCCTCATACTATTCCAAAAATTCAAGAGGAAGGCTCACTACCAAATGTGTTCTATAAAGCCAATATTGCCCTGATACCAAAACCAAAGACACTACAAAAAACAAAAAATTATAGGCCAATGTCCCTAATAAAGAAGATGCAAAAGTACTCATCTAAATACTAGCAAACTAAATTCAAAAAAATGATCACACATCATGATCAAGTGAGACTTATTCAGGGATGCAAGGACTTTTCAATATCTGCAAAACAATTGATGTGACACACCACAATAGCAAACTGAAGAACACAAGTCATGTGATCATCTCAAAAGATGCAGAAACATTTTATAAAAACCAACATCATCTTATGATAAAGCTGATAAAACTTCATCAGTTTTATGATAAAACTCTCAATGAAGTGGCTATAGAGGAGACATAGCTCAACACAATAAAGGTCATAGATGACAAAGCCACAGCTAACATAGTATTCAAAGCTGAAAGCTTTTCCTCTAAGCTCAGGAACAAGATAAGGATTATCCATTCTTATCAATTTTATTCAACATAGTGTTGGAAGACTAGCCACAACAATCACACAAGAACAATAAATAAATGGCATCCAAACTGGAAAGGAAAAGGTAAAACAGTCACGATTTGCAGATGACATGATACTATACAGAGAAAACCTTAAAAATGTCACCAAAAAACCATTAGAATTAATAAATGAACTCAGTAAAGTTGCAGGATACAAAAATAACATACAGAAATTCATTGTGTTTCTATACACTAATAACAAATTATCAGAAAGATAAAGTAAGAAAACAATCCCATTTACTGCTGGAGAGGGTGTGGAGAAAAGGGAACCCTCTTACACTGTTGGTGGGAATGCAAATTAGTACAGCCACTATGGAAAACAGTGTGGAGATTTCTTAAAAAGCTGGAAATAGAACTGCCGTATGACCCAGCAATCCCACTTCTGGGCATACACACCGAGGAAACCAGATCTGAAAGAGACGTGCACCCCAATGTTCATCGCAGCAATGTTTATAATAGCCAGGACATGGAAGCAACCCAGATGCCCATTAGCAGACGAATGGATGAGGAAGCTGTGGTACATATACACCATGGAATATTACTCAGCCATTAAAAAGAATTCATTTGAATCAGTTCTATTGAGATGGATGAAACTGGAGCCCATTAAGCCAGAAAGATAAAGACCATTACAGTATACTAACACATATATACAGAATATAGAAAGATGGTAATGATAACCCTATATGCAAAACAGAAAAAGAGACTCAGATGTATAGAACAGACTTGTGGACTCTGGGAGAAGGCGAGGGTGGGATGTTTCAAGAGAACAGCATTAAAACATGTATATTATCTAGGGTGAAACAGATCACCAGCCCAGGTTGGGTGCATGAGACAAGTGCTCAGGCCTGGTACACTGGGAAGACCCAGAGGGATCGGGTGGAGTGGGAGGTGGGAGGGGGGACCAGGATGGGGAATACATGTAAATCCATGGCTAATTCATTTCAATGTATGACAAAAACTACTGTAATGATGTAAAGTAATTAGCCTCCAACTAATAAAAATAAATGGAAAAAATAAATAAAAAAATAAAAAGTAAATAAAAAAAAAACAATCCCATTTACAACTGCATCAAAAAGAATAAAATTCCTTATTAATTTTATAAATTAATAAGTTTAATCAAGGAGATGAGAAACCTGTACTCTAAAAACTATTAAGACATTGATAAAAGAAACAGAAGATGAAACAAACAAATGGAAAAATATGCCATGGTTGTGGACTGGAAGAATCAATATTGTTAAAATGTTCATACAACCCAAAGCATCTACAGATTTAATGCAATCTCTATCAAAATACCAATAGTATTTTTCACACAGCTATAACAAATAATCCTAAAATTTATATGGAACCACAGAAGACCTCAAAGAGCAAAACAATCTTGAGAAAGAAGAACAAAGCTGAGGTCCCATGCTTTCTGATTTCAAACTGTAGTACAAAGCTATAGTAATCAAAACAGTATGGTACTGACATGAAAACAGATACATAGATCAATGGAACAGAATAGAGAGCCTAGGGGGAAGAAACCATGTTTTATGGTCAATTAATCTATAACAAAAGAGGCAATAATATAAAGTGGAGGACAGAAGATCTTTTTAATAAACGGCATTAAGAAAATTGGACAGACACATGCCAAAAAGTGGACCACTTTCTCACACCACATACGAAAATAAACTCTGAATGGACAGAGACTTAAATGTAGGACGTGAAACTATAGAAGCCCTTGAAGAAAACATACACAGTAAACTCTCTGACATCAATCTTGGAAATATATTTTTGGATCTGTCTCTTCAGGCAAAGGAAACAAAAGCAAAAATAAATAAATGGAACTACATCAATCTTAAAAGTTTTTGCACAGCAAAGGAAACCATCAATAAAACAAAAAGGCAACTTACTGAATGGGAAAAGATATTTCCAAATGTAATATCCAATAAGGGGTTAATATCCAAGGATACAAAGAACTCATACAACTCAATATAAAAAATTAAAGCCAATCATATTTTAAAATGTACAAAAGAGACTTCTCTGGTGGGCCAGTGGTTAAGAATCTGCCTGCCAACACAGGGGGACCCATGTTTGACCTCTGATCCAGGAAGATCTCACATGCTGCAGAGCAACTAAGCCCTCATGCCACAATTACTGAGCCTGTGCTCTAAGGCCTGCAAGCCGCAACTACTGAGCCTATGTGCCGTAACTGCTGAAGCTAGCTTGCCTAGAGCCTATGCTCCACAACAAGAGAAGCCACTGCAATGAGAAGCCAGTACACTGCACCAAGGAGTAACCCAAAAAGAGCAAGCCATGGGCAGCAACAAAGACCCCACACAGCTGTAAATAAAGGTTTTTTTATTTTTTTAATAAAGAAGTCACCTTTCTTTTTAAAAAAAAAAATGTACAGAGGACATGAATAGACATTTTTCAAAAGAAGACATATAGATGGCCAACAGACAAATGAAAAGATGCTCAATATCATTGACTATCAGGGAAATGCAAATCACAATCACAACGAGGTATCAGCTCACACGTCTAAGAATGGCTATTATCAAAAAGCCAGCAAATAACAAGCGTTCACAAGATTGTAGACAAAAAGGATCCTTGTACACTGTCAGTGGCAATGTAAACTGGTACAGTCATTTGAAAAATGGTATAGAGTTTCCTCAAAAAATTAAAAATAGAACTATAATATGATTCAGCAATTCCACTGCTAGGTATTTATCCAAAGAAAATGAAAACATTAATTCAAAGAGATATATGCAACTCTGAGTTCATTGGAGCATTATTTACAATAGTCAATACATGGGAGAAACCTAAGTGTCCATGGATAAATGGAAAAAGAAGATGTGGTGTGACAGAATGTTACTCAGTCATTTTAAAAAAAGACTAAAATCTTGCCATTTGCTGCAACATAGACAGGTCTAGATTGTTTTATGCTAAGTGAAATATACAGAGAAAGACAAAGGCTTTATGATTTCACTTACATGTGAAACCTGAAAGACAACAAATGCACAAAAAAAAACAACACAAAACCAGACTCAAAGATACAGAGAACAAGAGGGCAATGGCCAGAGGGGAGTGCAGAAGGGGCCGGGTGGAAAAGGTGAAGGGAATTAAGAGGTACGAACTTGGAGTCACACAGTGAGCAAGTCATGGGGATGTAGAGTACAGCGTAGGAAAACAAGCAACAACACTGCAGTGTATGTGTACGATAACAGATGTTACTAGACTTATCATGGTGATCATTTCATGTGAGGAGAAGGAAATGGCAACCCACTCCACATTCTTGCCTGGAGAATCCCAGGGACAGAGGAGTCTGGTGGGCTGCCGTCTATGGGGTCGCACAGAGTCGGACACGACTGCGGCGACTTAGCAGCAGCAGCAGCAGTTCACATGAACCAATATGATGTACCCCGACTCTACTTCAATTAAGAAAACAACAAAACCTGTGGCTGATTCATGTTGATGTTTGGTAGAAACCAACACAATACTGTAAAGCAATTATCCTTCACTTAAAAATAAATAACTTTTTTAAAAAGAAAACAAAAACTAAATAAAAATTAAATACATAAATAATTGTTTATTCACATCCAAATTGAAAGGGAACTAAATCACAGACGTTTTACCCCTCAATATTATTGAAAATAAAAAGTATAAAAAGAAGAGGTTCCATGTTTTAAACAATAGAAATTTTTTCTATTGTGACTAGAAACATTTCACAATGTATTTTAAATAACTAACCATACCTCCATACGCATTTGGGAGTGTGTATATTGTGCAGTTGAGTGTGAATGCATGTGAGTTTGTGGACTAAGGTGGATGTGTGAGCGCATGAGAAAGAGAGAATAGACAATCTTGCATATTACCATGATTGTGTGTGCATTTCCTAATGTTTTTATTCAACGAGGAAATCACTCAAAGGTCACATATCCTTTTATAACCAGTAGCACACAAAAGTCTTTAGCTTCATAGAAATTTTCTCCTATGAATATGAATAATGAATTATGTCTGAACACACAGTAAGAATTTATTCTTGGTGATTTATGGAAGTAATTTAAACAAAACACGGAAATATTGGGGTATTTGACCATATACAGGTAGATGGTAATTCTTTAAAAGCTTTGATATGAACCTAGAAATACAAAGGGTAAATAAACACTAATCTTAAAAAAGAAAAAAAAAGATCCTAAAAATTAGATAATATAACTTTACTTTTAGGTAAACAATTATTAACTGTGATTTTTATTTTATACAGACCTATAATTCACAAATAAATCATATAAGTGTAGGCAGAAGTCAAAGTAATATAAGAGGCAAATGATTTGCATCATTTTGCAAAGATTAAATGCTTTTAGAAATGACAAAATTATTATGGTGAGTAGTAGGGTGGCAATGATGCAGCTCTAATTTTTCAATGGTTATTGAGAAATTAGGCAGTTAGATGTTAATGGTCATACTAAATCCATAATGAGGAGGCGAACGATCACATTAACACACACCATATGTTTACAACAGTTTTGCTACGGTTACTCTGCCATCTCTAAAGGGAGAGGAAAAGTTCAATTTAAATTGAGAGGAGAAATAAAGAGTACATTTAATGCTGAGGCCAGAAATACAAGCGAGTCTATCTTCTTTCCACCAGGAATCTCAGTATCTACCTCCTTTGCTTCTTATTTTGTTAATGAGCCGTTAAGTTCTCTTTACTTCTTTAGTTTATCTGCTCTTTTCTATCTCCTTCTACATATTATGATCAACTCTCTTCCCTCACCCTTGCTATTCATCTCTCCTTGTCCTCACCACCTACTTCATATCTGCCTTTTCCTCTTTGTGGCTTAGCGTAACCCATTTAAATACCTGGGCCCAACCATTCATCTTCTGCACACTGCGATGCATGAACTCACTCACATTATCACTCACAAATCACACCAACCCTCCCTATTTACCCACACTCAGTGTTTAAATTCAAGAACAGTATCTTCATGAAGTTGGTTTTTTTCCACTGAATTACCACCCCACAATGGGCTTCCCCTGGTGGCTCAGATGGTAAAGAATCTGTCTGCAATGTGGGAGACTGGGGTTCAATCCCTCGGTCGGGAAGATCCCCTGGAGAAGGGAATGGCTACCCATTCCAGTATTTTTGCCTGGAGAACTCCATGGACAGAGGAGCTGGGCAGGCTACAGTCCATGGGGTCCCAAAGAGATGGGCACGACTGAGCAAGTAACACTTTCACTGTCACCACCCCCAACATGAACTTCTAGAAATCAACACAATCTACACACATGTTGAAGGACAAAACTTATAAGCATCTCTGAGTTTTTTAATCCATTAATAGTTTGGAAAAGTGCTGAGTTACATCCCTATAAGGCATGACATAGAAATAATAACAATAGTTATTATTAATGAGTATCCTTTCTGCTGATAATAGTTGCTTCTGGCTGAATCCCCATCATGTGGCACACACAGATTTGTGCTATAGCTCAGGAGTCTCCAACCCCGCAGGCCACCGACCAGCACCGGTCCACAGCCTTTAGGAGCGGAGTTGCACGGCAGGAGGTAATCACTGGGCTAGCCAGAGGAGCTTCATCTGTATTTACAGCCACTCCTCATCACTCACATGACTGCCAGAATTCACCTCCTGTCAAACCAGCAGTGGCATAATAGATGTAACATGCTTGATCATCCCAAAAGCATCCACCCAGCACAGACCTGTCCGATGGGAAAACTGTCTTCTATGAAGTCGGTCCCTGGTGCCAAAAATGTTGGGGACCACTGCGGTAGCCAACAGAGCAGTCCTGGGAGGTCTGCAGTATCACTTCACAGGTTAGGAAATCAGGCAAACGGATCATCTGTAAAACTGCAACTCCCACTCAAGAATGCCTGACATTGACACCGTCAGTGTCATAGTGCTTTACTCACTATGGCACCTACTTTGTAATAACATTTTTAAAAGTCTACATTCTGGCCACACTTGATTTTAAGCCTCCTCTATTTTTGGTTGGGGCTTCCCAAGTGGTGCTAGTGGTAAAAAAAAAAAAAAAAAATCTGTCAACCAATGCAGGAGACACAAGGGATGCGGGTTCAACCCCTGGGTCAGAACATACCCTGGAGTCAGTTCAGTTCAGTTGCTCAGTCGTGTCTGACTCTTTGCGACCCCATGGACTGCAGCACGCCAGGCTTCCCTGTCCATCACCAACTCCCAGAGTTTGCTCAAACTCATGTCCATCAAGGAAGTGATGCCACCCAACCACCTCATTATCTATCATTCCCTTCTCCTCCTGCCTTCAATCTTTCCCAGCATCAGGGTCTTTTCCAATGAGTCAGTTCTTCACATCAGGTGGCCAAAGTATTAGAGCTTCAGCTTCAGCATCAGTCCTTCCAATGAATATTCAGGACTGATTTTCTTTAGGATGGACTGGTTGGATCTCCTTGCAGTCCAAGGAACTCTTCTCCAACACTACATTTCAAAAGAATCAATTCTTTCGTGCTCAGCTTTCTTTATAGTCCAACTCTCACATCTATACATGACTACTGGAAAAACCATAGCTTTGACTAGATGGACCTTTGTCAGCAAAGTAATGTCTCTGCTTTTTAATATGCTATCTAGGTTGGTCATAGCTTTTCTTCCAAGGAGCAAGAGTCTTTTAATTTCAAGGCTGCAGTCACCATCGGCAATGATTTTGGAGCCCAAGAAAATAAAGTCTGCCACTATTTCCATTGTTTCCCCATCTATCTGCCATGAAGTGATGGGACCAGATACAATGATCTTGGTTTCTGAATGCTAAGTTTTAAGCCAGCTTTTTACTCTCCTCTTTTACTTTCATCCAGAGTCTCTTTAGTTACTCTTTGTTTTCTGCCATAAGGGTGGTGTCATCTGCATATCTGAGATTATTGATATTTCTCCCAGCAATCTTGATTCCAGCTTGTGGTGCAACCAATATGGCATATCACATGACGTACTCTGCATATAAGTTAAATAAGCACAGTGACAATATACAGCCTTGACAGTGTTCCTTTTCCTATTTGGAACCAGTCTGTGTTCCATGTCCAGTTCTAACTGTTGCTTCCTGACCTGCATACAGATTTCTCAAGAGGCAGGTCAGATGATCTGGTATTCCCATCTCTTGAAGAATTTCCACAGTTTACTGTGATCCACACAGTCAAAGGCTTTGGCATAGTCAATAAAGCAGAAGTGGATGTTTTTCTGGAACTCTCTTGCTTTTTTGATGATACAGCAGATGTTGGCTATTTGATCTCTGGTTCCTCTACCTTTTCTAAAACTAGCTTGAACATCTAGAAGCTCTCAATTCATGTACTGTTGAAGCCTGGCTTGGAGAATTTTGAGCATTACTTTGCTAGTGTGTGAGATGAGTGCAATTGTGCAGTAGTTTGAGCATTCTTTGGGATTGCCTTTCTTAGGGATTGGAATGAAAACTGACCTTCTCCAGTCCTGTGGTCACTGTTGAGTTTTCCAAATTTGCTGGCATATTGAGTGCAATGCGTTCACAGCATTGTCTTTTAGGATTTGAAATAATTCAGCTGGAATTCCATCACCTCCATTAGTTTTGTTCATAGTGATGCTTCCTAAGGCCTACTTGAATTCACATTCCAGGATGTCCAGCTCTAGGTGAGTGATCACACCATCTTAGTTATCTGGGTCATGAAGATCTTTTGTGTATAGTTCTTCTGTGTATTCTTGCCACCTCTTCTTAATATCTTCTTCTTCTGTTAGGTCCATACCATTTTTGTCCTTTATTGTGCCCTTCTTTGCATGAAAATTTCCCTTGGTAACTCTAACTTTCTTGAAGAGATATCTAGTCTTTCCCATTCTACTCTTTTCCTCTATTTGTTTGCATTGATCACTGAGGAAGGCTTTCTTGTCTCTCCTTGCTATTCTTTGGAAGTCTGCATTCAGATGAGTATATCTTTCCTATTCTCCCTTGCCTTTTGCTTCTCTTCTTTTCTCAGCTATTTGTAAGGCCTCTTCAGACAACCATTTTGCCTTTTTGCATTTCTTCTTCTTGGGGATAATTTTTATTATTGCCTCCTGTACAATGTCATGAACCTCTGTCCATAGTTCATCAGGCACTCTTATCTATCAGATCTAATCCCTGGAATCTATTTGTCACTTCCACTGTATAATCATAAGGGATTTGATTTAGGTTATACCTGAATGACCTAGTGGTTTTCCCTACTTTCTTCAATTGAAGTCTGAATTTTTTAATAAGTATTTCATGATCTGAGTCACAGTCAGCTCCCAGTCTTGTTTTTGCTGACAATATAGAGCTTCTCCATCTTTGGCTGCAAAGAATATTATCAGTCTGATTTTGGTATTGACCATCTGGTGATGTCCATGTATAGAATTGTCTCTTGTACTGTTGGAAGAGGGTGTTTGCTATGACCAATGCATTCTCTTGGCAAAACCCATTCATGAAGTCTTTGCCCCCTTTGCCTAATTATATCCCAAAGGTTCCACTTCCAAATACCATCTCTTTTGGGATTAGGTTTCAACACACAAATTTGGGTGTGGGGATAGGTACACAGACAGTCTGTAGCACCAACTCAGAGCTCACTCAGTGCAAACAGACTCTTCATAAAGGAGACTTGGAAGTAGAGATACTTGTCAAAGACAATTAGAGCCAACTATTTAATAGTATGGATGCCTGAGGTAGCAGGTAACATTCAAACAATAGGCTAATCATTAAGCTTAAAAGGAAAAGTTGGGGAATGAAATGTCCAAAAGGGGTCACAGGTTGAAAAGTTCCAACACATTCCTGGAAATCTAGAAGGCCATAAAAAAAAAAATAGAAGGCCATACATTTACACAGGGTTCACACATGCTCTGGAAAGACTTGAGAACACTGTAAGTTTTCACTCTGGTTAACCTGATTCCACACAAGCAAGCAGTGACTGCTAGGTAGCATTATAATAAAATGATTACTGAGTGTTGATGCTGTGCCTTAAGACACTCTCTGATAAACAGAACAGAGAGTTCATTGCCAGCAGGTCTGTCCTACAAGAAATACTAAATGGAGTTTCTCAGACTGAAATAAATGAATATAATTCAAATCACTATGAAAAAATCAAGAGCAGAGGTAAAGGTATTATCAGTGATGCTTTTTTTTGTAACTGGAGGATAATTGCTTTACAATATTGTGTTGGTTTCTGCCATACAACGTGAATCAGTCATAAGTATACGTATGTTCCCTCCCTCCCAAGCCTCCCTCCCAACCCCCATCCTAACCCTCTATCATCACAGAGCACCAGTGATGACTTAAATCTACTCAAGAGTTTCAGTCACCTGCCATTTGACACCTCACAGTTGACATAAGGATATTTATAATATTTTAAAAAGAAATTCATATGTATTCCCCTTTTCTTTTTACTAAGGGATAGTTGATATGTAAGTTTCAAATGTATAACAGAGTGATTCATGATTTTTATAGGTTATACTCCATTTACAGTTATTATAAAATATTGATTATATTCTCTATGCTATACAATATATCCTTGTAGCTTAGTTATTTTATACATAGTAGCCTGTGCCTCTTAATTTCCTGCCCCTATCTTGCCCCTCTCTCCTTCCTTCTCCCCACTGGTAAAACCACTAGTTTGTTCTATCTGTGAGTCTGTTTCTGCACTGTTACATTCACTAGTTTGCTTTATATTTTAGATTCCACTTACAAGTGATATCATACAGTATTTGTGTTTTCTGACTGACCTATTTCACTTAGCATAATACCATCCAAGTCCATCCATGTTGGAAATGGCAAATTTTCATTATTTTTGTGGCTGAGTAATATTCCATTTTACACACACACACACACACACACACACACACATCTCTATTCATTTATCTGCTGATGGAGACTTAGGTTATTTCCACATCCCTGGCTATTGCAAAAAATATGCTATGAAAATTGGGGTGCATGTATCTCTTGAATTAATAGATTTGTTTTCTTTGGGTATATATCCAGGAGTGAAATTTCTGGATCATATGGTAGCTCTGATTTTAGTTTTTTGAGAAATTTCAATACTGTTTTCTACAGGAGCTATACCAATTTACATCCCCACCAGTAGTGTACCAGGGTTTCCTCCACATCCTTTCCACACATCCTTTCTGCCACATCCTTGCCAACAGTTGCTTTCTGTTGCCTTTTTGATGATAGCCATCCTAACAGGTATGAGGTGATACTGTGGTTTTGACTTGCATTTCTCTGATGATTAGCAGTGTTGAGCATCTTTTCATATGCCTGTTAGCAATCTGTATTCTTCTTTGGAAAAATGTCTCTTCTGGTCTTCTGCTCACTTTTAATTGAGTTTTTGGATCCAACCAGTCTATCCTAAAGGAGATCAGTCTTGGGCATTCATTGGAAGGACTGATATTGAAGCTGAAACTCCAATACTTTGGCCACCTGATTTGAAGAGCGGACTCATTTGAAAAGACCCTGATGCTGGGAAAGATTGAGGGCAGGAGGAGAAAGGGATGACAGAGGATGAGATGGTTGGATGGCATCACCGACTCAGTGGACATGGGTTTGGGTGGACTCCAGGAGTTGGTGATGGACAGGGAGGCCTGGCATGCTATGGTTCATGGGGTCGTAAGGAGTCGGACACAACTGAGGGACTGAATGGAACTGAACTTGATGTTGAGTTGTATGAGCTGGTCATGCATTTTGGACATTAACCCCTTTCTGGTCATATCATTTGCAAATATTGTCTCCCACTCAATAGGTTGTCTTTTCCTCTTGATGGTTTCCTTTGCTGTGAAAAAGCTTTAAAGGTTAATTAAAGTCTCATTTGTTTATTTTTGCTTTTGTACCCTTTGCCTTATGAGATAGATCCAAAAAAATGTTGTTACAATTTAGGCTGCAGAGTGTTCTACCTGTTTTGTTCTAGGATTTTTATGGCTTCTGGTCTTACATTTAAGTCTTTATTTTGAGTTTGTTTCGTGTATGGTGCTAGAAAATATTCTAGCTCCATCCTTTTACATGTAGGTCTCCAATTTTCCCAGAACCACTAATTGAAGACTGTCTTTTCACCACTGACCATAAGCGTATGGTTTATTTCAATTCTCTGTCATGTTGCATTGGTCTATATGTCTGTTTTTGAGGCAGTGCCATTCTGTGTTGATTAATGTGGCCTTGAAGTACAGTCTGAAGCCATGAGCATGACCCCGCCAGCTCTGCTCTTTGTCCTCAAGGTTGCTTTAGCTATTCTTGGTCATTTATGTTTCCACACTATTAAAAATTTTTTAATTATTTTTTCTATTTCTGTGAAAAATGCCACTGGTATTTTGATAGGGACTGCACTGAATCTGTAAATTATCTTGGATAATACAGTCATTTTAACAATATTAATTCTTCCATCCATGAACACGGACTATCTTTATATCTGTGTGTATCATCTGCAATTTCTTTTATCAATGTCTTATAGTTTTCTGAGTACAGGTCTTTTACAAAAGTAGGCAGGTTTATTTCTAGGTATCATATTCTTTTTGATGCAATGGTAAATGGAATTATTTCCTTAATTTCTCTTTCTCATAACAGTTCATTTTTTACTGTACAGAAATGCAACTGATTTCTGCATATTGATTCTGTATCCTGAGCTTTATCAAATCCATCAGTGAGCTCCAGTAGTAGTTCTTTGGTGATGTTATGATTTTCTAAATGCATATTTTTCTTACTTTTGTAGAACTAATTACACTACCTTTACAACATTTGGCATCACACAAGTGGTAGCCTTTTTTCAAGAAAATTTAAAACACATTTATAAAAATATTATAATAATTTTAGTAAATTGTATTGCAGAGTTAGCAAAATCATACATATATACATATGTATTTATATTTAAACTGATGAGTATATATGCTTACATTATCAAATAAAATAAATTTAGATGATTTTAAATAGTTGATTTTCTTTCCAATTTCCATCTGATGGCAATCAATGAATTTCCATTTTATAAAAATATGCTCAAGTAATGAAACATCTGGTATGCTAGAATATTTCTCTAGGCAATAATGTTCAGGGGACATAGTCTGTGGAACTATCTCATTTGTCAATTTAGAGATAAGTTGAAGTGTGTTCTATATTATTTAGTGATAGAAGTTTTACATAATGGTTTATCTGTATTTTGTACCCCTTTTAGAAAGCTTGTACTTTTCAAATTATTAGCTTCAAGATTATGTTAAAGATATATCATTGTCATTTTTCAGTCATGTCTGACTCTTTGAGATCCCATGGACTACAGCACACCAAGCTTCCCTGTCCTTCATCATCTCCTGGAGCTTGCTCAAACTCCTGTCCATTGAATCAGTGATGCCATCCAACCATCTAGGCCTCCGTCATCCCCTTCTCCTCTTGCCTTCAATCTTTCCCAGAATCAGGGTCTTTTCTAATGAGTCGGCTCTTCACATCAGGTGGCCAAAGTATTAGAGCTTCGGATTCAGGTAGGATACATCATACGTATAAATTAAAATACATTTCTAGATTTATGTCATGCCAATATCGAATTCTGAAAAACAAAGAGATATGAGTGGAAAACAACAGTCAAGAAGGAGAGAAATGTAATCCATGGAATTTCCATGATACAGTTCTTCACCCTTGGTAAGGATAGAGATTATGAATTGATAGGTACTAACATCTGTGGCCAGAAGTGTTAGGCAACCTAGGTTTAAATAAGATGAACGATTAGATTACAGCATGGATGGGATTTTGCCAGGCAAACATGATGAAAGGACAAGTGGATCAAAAAATGAACAATATTTCTAGGAAGAACTGAAATTGAGCTGAAGAAGAAGTTGGAGTTAGGTATGAAAGACAGCAAAGCAATAAGGGACTGATAGAAATAGCAAACACTCCCATATGTGCATACTAACCCTTGTGACAGCTCATCTATTTTATTCATGAAAATATGAAATTATACACACTATTTACCCTAAATCCCAAAGCAGTTCTTCAGTTTCCAGCTCTATTACTGGGTAGATATATGTTCTTATCAAGTCATTAAATCAGAATAATCCTCAGGATTATGTGTACATGAAAGCATTCTATAAACTATCATTGTTATTGCTTTGAAGGAAAAATACATAAATGTATGACAATTTTATAAAGACACTGAACAACCTAATTTCCTTTCCTTGGGAAGGATCAAGGTGACACAAGAACAGCTTAAATGGTTACAAACCTTTCCACAAAATTTAAGATCAAGCTACATGGACTTTAGTGATGTAAAGTAGGAGTAAAGTCTATGACATTAAATATATTCATCATAAATTGTTTCTAGGACTTTCAAACACTTTAGCTTAGTATTTGTTGTTGTTGTTGTTTTTATTTATGCACCTGAAAATATATGCAAGGGTTTAAATCTTTTTTGGCTTGGTACATCATCTCTTAAATAATAAATATCATTTTGTATCATCTCCATCCTGCTGCACAGAAAAATGGAGCTTTGTGATAAGTGCATTATAGCAATTCAGGTAATTTTATCTGTCATAATTCAAGGTTTAAGTTACAAATTCAAGGATTTTCAACAGAACAAAGCTTGTCTCTTTGTAAGTATGTAAGAATAAATACACAAACAGGATACAAATTCAAACACTTAACTTAGAATAAGACAACAACAGATGAACTAAAATCATACACTCAGTCACTTACTCATTTTACCTAATTCCTTGCTATGGAGAAATAGAAAAATAAAAAACACAAAGTAAGATCCATTGGAAATAGGTCTTGTAGAATAGAAGTATTAAAACTCACAATCTTAAAAGTTATTTCTGTGTTTTGTGGGCCCTAACTTGAGAAGTAGTACATCTGAAATTAAAATAATATTGTGAATTAATCATATTTCAATTTTTTAAAGTTTGAGTTTTTAATATTTTTGTAAACAAAGTATTATAATCTTAATACAATACTAAGATAATATCTATTGGTGGTGGTTGAGTCGCTAAGTCGTGTTCGACTCTTGCGACCCCATGGACTGTAGCCTGCCAGGCCCCTCTGTCCATGGGGTTTTCCAGGCAAGGATACTGGACTGGATTGCCATTTCCTTCTCCAGGGGATCTTCCCAACCCAGGAACTGAACCCAGGTTTCCTGCATTGCAGGCAGATTCTTCACCGACTGAGCTATGACAGAAGCCCACTAATACTAATATCTATTAATATTAGTCAAACTGTATAGAGTAGTGGAAGTAAATCACACTTTAGTTAGAAAGCGTTGATGCTACATTTTCTTTCCTTGTTTTGAACACAAGCAAAAGTACTTTATCAAAGCTTGCTTTGAGTGTGCATATAAAGCTCTATGTGGGCAAGCCAATGGAAAGGCGGTTTGTGTTGTATGCCTATTTAAACCAGAGTACGTTCCAGCTGATGAACACTTAGGTTGCTTCCATATCTTGGCAATTGTAAATAATGTTGCTATGAATATTGGGGTGCATGTATCTTTTCAAATTAATGTTTTTGTACTTTTTGGACATGTATAGGCAAGAGTGGAATTGCTGAGTCATATGGTAGTTTTAGTTTTTTTGAGAAACCTCCATACTGTTTTCCACAGTGGCTACACCAATTTACGTTCCCACCAACAGTGTACTAGGGTTCCCTTCTGTTTTTAACTGGACTGTGAAATCAAGAATTTTTTCTTTCAGAAAGTAGTTTTTTTTTTTTTTTTTTTTCCAATTCATCTAATTATCCGGAAAGTTTAATTCTTTTTTTCTGTGTTAACGCCTCATGTTAGGTCTCCACTGGTTTCCCCTCAAAATCAATCACCTCTTTGAACTAGTGAGTGTGCTCATCCTGAGTCATATTAGTCATCTGCAATCTAATATAGCCACATCTTAGAAGCACTTGAAAAGATTTTAAGACATACTGGTATCCAGGCCACAGCCCCCGCTATTCTGACTTCATGGTCTGTACAGCATTCAGGCATAAGTATTTTGGGAAGTTATCCAAAGACAGAAAGACTCTTTGGAGTCGTTAGGACACCGATGGCCCCTCTAGGCAGGGGGAAATACTGTCCTTCAGACCCCAGGCCAGGTCCTCCATAGCTCTGTGCAGATTTAAACAATGAGGAGGCCCATGCCAAGGACCAGAGGCCACAGGGAGCAGACATTGGCAGCTCTTTCTGAGAAGATCTGCCCCATCTGGTGGCCATCACTGCAGATAACTGAATCTCCTGCACCTGCCCTCTTTCAGGGAAAACTCAGCAAGTCTTAGCACCAGAAACACAACCTCAAGGCACTGTCTGCATGCACTGGGTGGACCCTGCACAGGGGCTTGTGAGGAAACAGCAGTCAGACATGCACAACAGGCCAGCACCTTCTGGATCCCTGTCTTTGGGCTTGGCGGTGCACTCTGCGGTGCACTGTGCCACAGCACAACGCCTTTTCCAGACACCATATCTTTGTTAGTAAATGAGGTCTAGGGCATTCCTGCCCTACACTCCTTAAATCCTGGGAAATCTTCCAATTCCAAAGCTATACAGTGACTGCTTTAAGAATGCCTATCTACAATTCAATTATGCTTAGAAATCAACACTGATACTTTTTTATTTATACTTACTCTCCCTACTTATTACAAATTATATTTTTTCCATGTAGAGGTTGGTGATCCCCACTCTCTATCAGACTGCAGAAAGCAGAAAACATGTCTTAAGCCACTGCTGTATTCCCAATGTCCTGCACAATGTCTGGCACATGATAAGTGGGCAATAAATACTTGATGAAAAAATATGGTACTTTTCATCAAGTACCTCTTCACAGGAGCATCAAAGCATTACATCACAGAATATATGCAAAACACTTAGTTTCCTGCACAAATTAAATAATAATAAAAAACCACAGTCCTTGTTTCACTTGAATCAAATTCTTGCTTCTTTCAAAGAGACCTAAGCCCCTTTGGGCCTGGCCGACCCTCATGCCTTGAGGGTGTACTATCCTTTGTTTGCTAAAAAAAACTCTGAGCTATAACTGAGCTGTAACACTGGTCTGCTATTTCAAATCTTTGCTGCAATGAGACAGAACCGAGAAAATTATACACTCCCCTGACATGTGGGTGCCATGTCTCAAATCTAACCTGGCTGAAACAACCTCAGCTTGGCCCCAGTGAGGTGGAGACCAAGCCCAGCAGAAGCCCAACTTGCTGAAAGCTCATGTGGTGGAAGCTGAAAGCAAAGGAAACCCAGCAGAGCAGAAGTGACAAGAAGCTCTGTGTGCTGGAAACCGGGACAACAAAAACAAGCTTGGCAGAAAACTCATGCAGCTCAGTGTCAGACTCCAGAAGATCTCTGGTTAAGTCAAGGTACCAGGACATGACTCCTGGATTCACTACTCACGAGTCAAGCCGTGGAAGAAAACAGAAGAGGACACTCAGTACACCTGTGAGCCCCTGGGAGATCTCAGATACCTATTCAGAACTACAACTGGAACCTGAATCTCTGCTTTCTGGTCTGATGCTGCTTTCGGTCTGGTCCTCTTCAGCCACTGTGGCCAGGAGGGCAACTCTGTACCAGCTCACTGATGGCGGCTGAAGGTCCCGACCTGGCTTCTCAGATCCAAAAACAAAGAAGCAAATGTGGACTGGACTGGGGAGTTCATTTGAAGAGTGGCCAGCAGAATTGATCGACTCTAACTGCCAAACTCCTTGCCCCGTGGCATTCTACACACTCAGGCAGCTTGTAAAGTGCGCAGGACTGCGGTCTGGAACAGAAGCACTTCACCCGTGGAGGAGGGAAGGGCCTCAACGATGCCGAGTGTCCACTGAGTGGCTGCTTGCTGGCTTGTGTGCCCGGCAGGGGGCTGCTTGCTGTCCAACCCACAGAACGTGGCCGTTCTGGGTCAGCATCGCAGTTTATTACTGAGCACAGCCTCACAGGTCCCCATTCTGATTTCCGCTCAGAAACCTGAATCTGCAGACCTCAGCAAGCATACTGCCTCCCCACCTCCCCTTCCAGCCGCCACATGGATTGAAGTAGGAACAGCAGTCCCCAGCCTAGAAGGCGGAGTTCCCAGAAACATGTGTGCTTTGGAGCAAGACTCAAGGCCATGAGCGAGCGCAAGTACCTCTTGTGAACAGTGTTCCACATCTGAGTGCCCAGGCCTAGGCTGGCTCTGAGGTCAGCTCCAGGGTCCCTGCTGCCCAGGCAATGCCCAAGAAGACTCAGGAATCCATCCTGGACTAGATGTTCCAGGTCTCTGCGCTGGAACTGGAGCTCCTCGAGGGCAGGTGCAGCTCTGATGATTCTAGCACTGAGTCCAGTGTAGGAGTGGGAGAGGTGCTTTTCCCTACACCACCAACAAGCAGGGCTCTGACCCCAGCTGGGGGTCCTACAAGTCAACTCGGTTCTGACACTCTTCACCCGGAGAGAGCGTCAGGTCCCATAGGCTGAAGGCTCATCCCCACAAGACCACCCCTACTTCAGATGCCAGTCACAGGCCCAGACTGTCACCCGTGCTTCTGACCAAATGCCTACAATTTGGAGGTTCCTAGAACCCTCTCCTGGGGCTTGATTAATTTGTTAGAGCAGCTCACAGAAGTTAAGAGAAACATTTTACTTACTAGGAAAAAAAAAAAAAAGAGACCTAAGTATTCCAAAGCATTTTCTCTGTCATCTCATCTTCTCTCACTAACGATATTAATAATAATGAAAAGTTAATAACAACTATATATTAATCATTTCATTATTTGACAGTAGCTCCCTGTACTCTCTTCACAGCTCCTTCTCAATAGATACTGTGTAAGTGCAATATTGTTATTTAAGAAGAAAAGAATGCTTTGCATTTCCATGCCAATTATTTGTACAACAGTTCCTAAACTCCCCAGACATTAAGAATGACTGTGTCAGATTAAACTATAGGGTTCACTGCCACACATGAACTGTTCTACAGTGATCACACAGAATGTCAAGAGCACCAAGGTTGAGTGTAATTAAGTAATTTACAAAGCTCTTATTCTAAAAGCTAATGAACTACACTGAAACTCTCTTATAGTCACATCCTCCTTTGCTAAGCAACATGGGATTTGAAAAAATTAAAACAAATTTCATATAGTATTTCTACTAGCTTTCAATTTATTTATTTTCCAAATATCCCTCTGGCACTCTATGATAATTACGTAAAGTACTACTGGTATTTAAATTTTATTTAGTCATTAGACTTCTTTAGAGTTTTAGCTCCAGAATCCAAAGTGCTTTATGAAGAATTGATAAGCCCAATTATCCAGAAAGTAAGGAGCAAAAGAACTCATTTAATTGTTCATAACTGTATGGTGATGTTTTTGCCTATATTTATAGAGGAAGGAGGTCAGTATTCCACTAAATTTAATGTCAGCAAAAGGAGCAGCATTATTATCATCATCATGAAACAATAATATCATTATTTGTTGAGCCCTTACAATATGCCAGACGCCACTGTAGATGTTTAATCTCAGAATAATCCTATGTAAAAGTTTCTCCGTCATGTCCAACTCTTTGGAACCCCATATATGGACTATACAGTTCATGGAGTTTTCCAGGCCAAAATACTGGAGTGGGTAGCTGTTCTCTTCTCCAGGGGATCTTCCCAACCCAGGGATCGAACCCAGGTCTCCCACATCATGGGCTGACTTTTTACCAGCTAAGCCACTAGGGAAGCCCAAGAATACTGAGTGAGTAGCCTACCCCTTCTCCAGGGGATCTTCCTGACCCAGAAATTGAACTGGGGTGTCCTGCACTGCAGGCAGATTCTTTACCAGCTGAACTACCAGGGAATCCGAAAATGAAAGTGAAACTCACTCAGTTGTGTCCAACTCTTTGCAACTGTATATAATCCATGGAATTCTCCAGGCCAGAATACTGGAGTGGGCAGCCATTCCCTTCTCCAGCGAATATTCCCAACCCAGGGATCAAACCCAGGTCTCCCTCACTGTGGGCAGATTGCTTACCAGCTTCCCCACCAGGGGAAACCAGATGTTTAATCTCAGAAGTTGTGGTGCGTGGGCTTCTCATTGCGATGGCTTCTCCTGCTGTGGAATACAGGCTTGAGACATGTGGGCTTCAGTAATTGCAGCTTGCTAGCTTTCGGGCACGTGAGCTTCAGTAGTTGCAGCACACAGACTCAGTAGCTGTGGCTGAGCTGCTTCTCAGCACGTAAAATTTTCCTGGACAAGGCATCAAACCCACCTCCCCTGCATTGGCAAGCAGACTCTTATCCACTGTGCACGCTCAGCTGCTCAGTTCAGTTCAGTTCAGTCACTCAGACGTGTCCAACTCTTTGTGACCTCATGGACTAGCTGCTCAGGTGTGACCAATTCTTTGCGACCTCATGGACTGTAGTCCACCAGGCTCCTCTGTCTGTGGGATTGTCCAGGCAAGAATACTAGAATGGGTTGCCATTTCCTCCTCCAGAGGATCTTCCCACCCAAGGGATTGAGCCTGCATCTCCTGCATTGGCAGGCGTATTTTTTACCACTGAGCCACCTGGGAAGCCTAACCACTGTATTACCAGGGAAGTCCCAAAACCACTGTTTAAACTGAAATGGTATGAAAAGTAGGAAATGTTTCCTAAGACAAACATTTTTTTCACAAGTTCACAGTGACTTCAACTAGCCAAACTTCAAAGGTTAATCATAGATGTAATGAAAAACTCAAGAATCCAGTTAATATAATCAGTATATCAGTTTGTGGTAAGTACTTCTAAAGCGTTCTAAACAAATTGTATTTTTAAGTCAACCAAAGGGTCTTCATTGTAGGACTGATTCAATCAGTAATCTGCTCAAGAAAATCTCTTTATATAGTTGGTACAATGATCACTTGCTTGAAAGCTTCTTTCCAAAGGAGCACAAAGTTCAAGTCATCCAACTTGGAAATGGTGCACTGGGAGAAAGGTGGAGATAACATACCAATTCTATTTTGGGGGATCATCTGGGAGCTCTTAGGAATGCTGACTGGAAAACCAAGGTCTTTATGACTCATACTGTTTATACAGTTGGTTTTGCTGGGTGAAGGCGCTTCTTGAACCAGGCCAGTCAGTTGTTTTAACGTGGACTTAACTCCCACCTGTATAAGACGCATGTTGTCAGCCTGTAGAATGATCCAAATGCCCTTCCCAGGCAATGTTTCCCACACCAAGAAGTAACAGCAACTCCAACTCTTCTCTGCCTTCTATAACTGTTGATTTGTTTTGCCTGTTCTTCAATTTCATGCAAATGAAATCATACATTATGACTAGATTTACAACTGGATTCTTGAGTTTTTCATTACATCTGTACAGATTCATCAATAATGTCCCATGAAGCAAAAGTTTCTTTTTCTTTCTGGGTTATATTCTTTTTTATGAATATACCACAGTGTCACCATTCTCCTGTGGATGAGCATTTAGCTGCTTTTTAAAATAGGGATTTTTAAGATGTTATGTATTTATTTATTTTTGGCTGCACTGGGTCTTTGTTGATGCACGCAGGCCTCCTCTAGTTGCCGAGCGCGGGGGGCTACTCTTCACTGCAGTGCGCAGGCTTCTCACCGTGGGGGCTGCTCTTGCTGTGGAGCGCTGGCTCTGGGTGTGCAGGTTCACTGCTTATGCTTCACGGGCTCTAGAGCACAGGCTCAGTAATTGCGGAACACGGGCTTAATTGCCCCGTGGCATGTGGGATCTTCCTGAACTAGGGATCAAAGCCATGTCTCCTGCATTAGCAGAACTCCTAACCGCTGGAAGTCCCAAACTGGGATATTTTGAATAATATTGCTGTGGATAATCTTGTACTTGTCTTTTGGTGAATTGAGTTCTCTGTGGTATAAAACAATGAAGGGGTATACAGGTCCATGGGGTAGATACAAGTTTAGCCTTAATAGACACTTCCAAATAGTGATACCAATTTACATTCCCTGAGATTTGCTTTACAGCTCAGTATATCATATGCCTTGAAAGTTCCATGCCACTTGAAAAGAATGTGTATTCTACTTATGGAACATTGTGTTTTGTTAAACATCAATTAGATCAAGGAGGTTGTAGTGCTGTTCATGTCATCCATTCTATTGATTTTTTGACCTAATTGTTGTAGCAATTTTTGAGATGACATGTGAATATCTCCAACTATGATTGTGTGGTTATCTATTTTTCCTTTAATTTTGTCTGCTTTTGCTTCATGTATTTTGAAGTTCTATTATTAGGCACATATATATTAATCATTGTTATGTCTTTGTGATGAGTTGGCATTTTTTTCATGATATAATGTCCCTCTTGAACTATATTCCTGTTTTGAGGTCTATCTCATCTAATATTAGTATAGTCATCGCATCTTCCTCATGTTTATTGTCTGCATGTACATCTTCTCACATCCTTTTGCTGTCACTCTTTATTGGCTTTTATAATCAAAGTATGTTTCTGTAGATAGGATTTAATTGGATCTTACTTCTCTTTTTCCTCCTGCCTGACAATCTCTGTCATTTAACTGGCATATTCATTACACTTACATTGTATATAATTTTAGGCATAGCTTGATTTTTGGTTTACCATTTTTCTGCTTGATTTCTAATTGTCTCCTCTGTTTTTCTTTTCTCTATACCTACTCCTCTGCCTCATTTTGAGTTAATGAAAAAACTCTTATTGTTTCATTTAAGTTCCTCTATTGGCTTTTTGGCTACATATCTTTGCATCATTTTCATCTTAGAGGTAACATTATGACAAAATGATCACAATCAACTTAGTGTTAATAATGTACCATTTTACATGAAATGCATCAATTTTCGACAATACAAGTCTACTACCTTCAATCCCCCTCTCTGGCTATTGTTGTTATACGTATTCTATCTTCATATGTTACATAAACTGCACAAGTAGAATATGCTATAAACTGCACAATTTAGGGGAGAAGGCAATGGCAACCCACTCCAGCACTCTTTACCTGGAAAATCCCATGGACAGAGGAGTCTGGTGGGCTGCAGTCCATGGGGTCACGAAGAGTCAGACACAACTGAGCGACTTGACTTTCACTTTTCACTTTCACACATTGGAGAAGGAAATGGCAACCCACTCCAGTGTTCTTGCCTGGAGAATCCCAGGGATGGGGGAGCCTGGTGGGCTGCCATCTATGGGGTCGCACAGAGTCAGACACAACTGAGGCGACTTAGCAGCAGCAGCAGCACAATTTAGAGCCATCATTTTTGCTTTAAATGGTCAAATCTTAAAGACTGTCACTGTCTCTCTCCCACGGACCAGTACAGTAGCCTCTCAGCTAACTTTCCAATTCCATTCTTTCCCTCTTTTTTCATGTCATTTTTTTATACAACAGCCAGCAATATTTGCTTTCAAGTGTAAAATGGACAACGCCTCATGTCCCGAGTTTAATTTGCCTCAAGGACTTCCCAGGATGAAATGCAGATTCATGAAGTGGTCTTATATTAATCTTCCAGGGCTTCTATAATAAAATACCAGAGACTGGATGGCTTAACAAAGGAAATTTGTTTTTTCACAATTCTGGAGGCTAGAAGCCCATGATCAAAGCACTTTAAATTCAGTTTCCAGTGAGATCTCTCTTCCTGACTTGTAGAAAGCCTCATTCTTGCTATGTTTTCATCTGGTCTCTCCTCTGTGAGCACAGGGAGAGAGAGAACTCTAGAGTCTCTTCTTCTTATAAGGACATTAGTCCTATCATATAGGACCCCACTTCTGTGAACTCGTTTAACCTCAATTGCCCCCTTATGGACCGCGTCTCCGAACACAGTCTCATTGGGGGTGAGGGCCTCCATATATGAATGGGAGCAGAGGAACAATTCAGTCCATACAGGCCCAAAATGCTCTCCCTGGGCCTAAGGAGGAAAAGATGTGACTGACTTGTACACATCCCAAAACAACACAGAGACACAAACACAACAGCTTAATCCTATTAAGGCGTCTGTATCACTGCAGGATGGACCTCACAAGGCCTATCTGTATATGCATAACTTTTATAAACTTGGACCCTGCCTCTCTGAGCAATTCCAATTCTGAAAAAAAGGAAATCATATTTTAAACAAGTGGAATTGCAATACAATTTAAACATAGGTCAACTATATACTCAAATACTGATATTGTAGAAGATTCAATTAATTGCAGAGAAAAAGCAAAGAAGTTGGCACCAAACTTGACCTAATTGCTGCCTACATCATTTTTCCATGACAAATGATTGGCTGTTATAAGAAGCTTAAGCAATTTCAATTGACTCTTACCCAGAAACAAGAAGAAAAATAATTCACTAAAATAAAATGAAAATTATTTTTTAATACCTCAAAAAAGTTCTGGCTGCTGTCTCCCAGGCCTGGGTGAAAATTGATGGTCATCTTCTGTGATGACCCAGCCCAAGCAGGAGCCACAGCAGAGATGGGCCCTGGAGGCGGAGACTGTCCCCACGAACCCGAGTGCCAGCGCCTCCTGGAGCTCCTCCACCACCACTCCAGCTGCAGCTCCAGTGCCAGTTCAGGGGACTGAGCGCCCCCAACCAGGTCCCAGACCAGCTGCTGCAGGCTGGGGGGCACCATGAACATGCACGTGAACATGCCCAGGAGTTTCTCCAGGCTCGACTGCCAGCAGGCCACACAGACTGTGCCCCATTAGGGGCAGTACCTGTATCCCCCCTTCGAGGGGTACACTATGCAACCAGACTTGGTGCCATGATCCCAGTGCCCCCATCCCTGAACAGGCTGCAGACAGGCTACAAGCAGATCCAGGCTGCCTTCCCTCTCGCTAACTGCAAACAGAAGATATACCCAGCGGTGACTGTGTGACGCAGAGTATTCCTGGGGGCCTGGACTGGATGGAGGCAAGCGGGAAATGTGAGCTTGGGAAGGATTCTAACCTGGAAGTTTGCACCTGTCGGTGGTGTTTATGGCACAGTTCAGTTGGATGGCTTCATTTGCCCCCAAACTGTATGAAAACATCTTTCTCCAAAAGATCTCTAGATATGTTTTGGGCTTCTCTGGTAACTCAGCTGGTAAAGAATCCGCCTGCAATGCACAAGACCCCAATTCAATTCCTGGGTTGGGAAGATCCCCTGGAGAAGCAATAGGCTACCCACTACCTCAGTATTCTTAGACTTCCCTGGTGGCTCAGACCTCCCACACTCCGCCTGCACTATGGGAGACCTGGGTTCGATCCCTGGGTTGGGAAGATCTGCTGGAGGAGGGAATGGCAACCCACTCCAATATTCCTGCCTGGAGATTGCATGGCCGGAGGAGCCTCATGAGTTACAGTCCATGGGGTCGCAAAGAGTCAGACATGACCAAGCAACTAAGCACAGCACTGTGATAACACATAACAAGTCTTACTCTTGCATGGAGGTACTCTTTATTCACTATTTTAACTGACCCAAATGGTTGCCTGAGTTGTCAATAATAGGTGTTTTCAAAATGAAAGAGCAAATACAGCTTTGTCTTGTTCCACATGGCAGCTTGTTCCAAGTGCTGAAACTCATGGGCCCAACAAAGACTCTGCTTTTGATCTTTTCCATTCACTCCATAACATTTGTGTCAGGTTCCTATCACCACTCTAACAAATAACACAAACACAGTGGTTTATGGTTGTTCAGGTTGGACATCTGATATGGGCCTCATCCAGCTACAATTAAGATATTAGAAGGACTGTGTTCCTTTCTGGAGGCTCCAGTGGAAGATCCTTTCCCATGGCCATAAAGGTTACCAGTGTTTTAGTTCCTGTATTTGCAGAACAAAGATCTCTGTTTCCTTCCTGGCAATCAGCTGAGGGCCATTCCCAGACACACAGGACGTCCACATTCCTCGGCTCATTGCCCACTTCCTCCATCTTTACAGGCAGCGATGGCGAGTCCTCCTCACACTGAATCGTTCCCTCTTCTTCTGTTGCTTCTCTCTGTGACCAAGCCAGATTAGACTGAGTCCACCTGAAAAATCCAGGATAAAGTCCCCATCTGAAGGTGCATACCCTTAATTACATCTTCAAACTTCCTTTTGCCACAGAAGGTGACATGTTCACTGGTTTCAGAGACTACAGCATGGATATCTTTAAGGGGGCCATTATACCGCCTTGCACACCACTACAGGACCTCTAGATCCCCATATTGTGCAATCTCACTGCTGCAATATTTTCAGGCTCTCTCCTCTCCTTCCCCGTTATCATGCAGAGAATGTCACTGCCAAATGCACAAGATTATCATTTTCACTTGAACTGGGTTTTCAGCCTCTTAGACTTGGGGGACACCTGAATGTTGGGATGTAGACTCTGCTCCTCAGTAAAGACCAGCCTTGTCATCACTCCAGCTGCAGAGGCACTGCAAAGGGTCCAATTCTATATTTATATTCTCCAGTATTCATGCCCATTACCCTTCTGTGAACCATTAATGCTATCATAAAATGAAAAAGGTGAGAGAACATAGAAATAACTCTTGGTGTTGATTACTTTCAGGAAAGGTGCTTCAAAATGACTTCAGTTGAAGACCAAAAAAATATATGAATGACTAATGAACATTTAGGGGAAAAAAAACAAGGGGAACGAAAGATTCCTCTTTAAATTTAAATAGATTTAAATTAAACAATTTGTTAATTGATCTATGACTTGAATTATTATTAAAATCATACACAAAGATTTGCCTTTTGTATTGAAAAAATAAACCTGATAGATATTATTTCTTATGTCTGAATCCTTTCTACATACAAATAAAAATGTAATAATTCACTTAAAGAAAAGGGGTCTGATTATGTATACATTTACTTTAGCACAATCTGCATAAGAACAAGTGCATGTAAAAGGGGCAAATGTCTTGTCTCCATGGCTGAAATCCCATTTTCTTAGTGTTGACGGCTTTGCCAGCATCTGCTCCATACAATGCTGTTTAGAACACAACCTGCAAGCCTGGAAGGTGTATTTAAAATAAGATATCCCAATGGCTGTCTAAGGCTGCTCACCTGTCATCAGGATTACCTCTCCTCCTTTCCTTCATTTTTCTTCTTTGCACTTATCATTTAGC
>JAJLRB010004885.1:0-41610 GCA_020976825.1 Odocoileus hemionus | reverse complement strand
ATTTAAAGGTGTTGTCTTAAAAAAAAATCATATTTACCTAAAAACCATAATAATGGGTTCCCCAGCAGCCCGTGGAAAGAATCTGGTCCATAGGGAGACACAAGACATGTGTTCGTCACGGGTTGGGAAAGACCCCTGGAGTAGGAAATGGCAACCCACCCCATTTTATTTTTGCGGGAAAAACCCCAGGGAAAGAGGGCTGGTGGGCTACACCATGGGGATCAAGAATTAAACAGAAAGCAGCCATCACGCAGTAAGTAGGGCTTTTTAGGTTTTTCCTTTTGGCCCAAAAAAAAACATTTTTTTGTAGTGATAAACCCTTTATCAGCCACCCTAAAAAAAGAAAAGACCTTAGAGAAAAAGAAAGAAAAACCGCATTGTTGGGGGATAGAACCCCCAATGATGTGTAATAGTGATGGAACATTTCATTAAATATAATCATGGTTAATTTGTTTTTAATAAAAATTGGGGAAGGCCCATAAAAAAAGAAAAATGGTAGAGGGGGGGGAATGTTTTTTAGGTTTTTCTGCATAATCAAAAAAACAGAACTCCTTTTTAAATGAGAGAATTGAAAGGAACCAAGTAAAAAATTTCCAAAATATATTTGACTTTTTTTTTTTTTGGCTACTTGAAAAAATGCTGATTTGTTTTTTCAGCAAAAAAACCACTTTTAAATTTTGTATTTTTCTTTTGCAAAGAGAGAGAGTAGAACTAACCACCAAACCATTGGAATAATCAGAAGCACAGATATGTTAAAAATGAAAAATATTGTTTAAATGAAAAATTTAAAAAGTAAATATCTATACTTATAGGGGCAGTTTAACACTTAAAAAGGTAATGAGTTTCCCTTTTTTTTTAAAAAACAAAAGTATAGAAATTGTTTTTAAAAAAAATTTTTTTTTAATTATTAAATGTTTTGTAAAACATAATAAGTCTTCTTTTTTTTTTATTTTTGGTTAAAAGATTTTTAAAGAAAAAAATCAAGCAAAACTGAACATTTCAAAAATAAAATTTTCCCAAAAGTCTCAATATCGGAATCATCACAATTTCAGTAAAATTTATAAAAAATCTAAGCTTATTTGGGGGGAAAAAAAAATATATAAAATGAACTACAAGAAAAAAAACTGCAAAATTTTTTTCTCATTTAAATATTATTAAAAGTTTTTTTAAAAATCAATGCAAATAGGCCTCCTACTTTTTTTTAAACGTTAGTTGTATCCTAGTAATTTATTTAACTTGTGTCCTTTAGTGGAATATTAGTTGAGTTTGATATATTGCTACACCTAATAGTTTTATAGTAATTCCTTATATGTTAATTGCATGTGCTTTTTAAAATTTTAAAAAATTGTCAAATCAACAAATTTGTCATATGAGAATTTTTACTTTAAGCTTTGCAAATTTGGGGAAAAAAGCAGTATGGTTTTTTTTCCATTTATTTTGGGACAAAAAAGGGCTTTCAGAAAAGTAGTAACCCTTTTGCCAAATTTTCTTATTCCGTCAGGTTTTTTGGGGGTTTTTCATGTTTAAAGATTTTATGTTATATATCATTTATGCAATCATAAAATCCTCTGAAAAGTATAAAATCCTATGGGGGAAAATATAAGGAAAAAAATGTATGTCTCCCTCAAAATTCACAGGTGAACCCAAACCCTTCAGGGAAAATCCCTTGAGTGAAAGTTAGTAATTACAGGGGTGGGGGTTCATGACATTGTAATAGACGGGATCAAGACCACCCGATGGAAAAAAAATGCAAAAGCAAAATGGCTGTTAGGGGGCCTTACAAATAGCTTTTAAACAAAGAGAAGTGAAAAGCAAGGGAAAAAAAGGGAAAGATATTCTACAAAATCAGATTCAAAGAATGCAGGAGAGATAAAAAGCCTTTCAAATCAATGAAAGCAAAAAGGGGAAAAAACACAGAATGAAAAGATAAGATCTCTTCAAGAAATTGAGTCCCAAAGGGGAAATTTCAGCAAAGTGGGTTCAAAAAAGGAAGAAAGGGTTGGACCTAACAAAACAAAAAGATACAAGAAGGGGCGGAAGAAACACAAAAACGTAAAAAAAAAAATCTTCTGCCCCAGATAACCCAAAAGGTTGATCACTCAGCTAGAGCAGACATCCGGAATGTAAAGTAAAGGGGGGCCCTTAGGGAAGCACCTATGAACAAACTGGGGGAGGGAGGGGGGAAATTCCCGGGTGAGTTTTTAAACCCTAAAAGATATGCGTAAAAGTGCTCCCCCAAAAATGCCAGAATTTGGAAAACTCACAGGGGCCCACAGGACTGGAAAAGGTCAGTTTCATTCCAATCCCAAAAAAAGGCAAGCCAAAGAATTCAAACTGCACAATTGCATCATCTCACCAGCAGGAAAAAAACGCTCAAAATTCTCCAAGCCAGGCTTCAGAAATATGAATGTGAATTTCCAGAGTTGAAGTGGTTTTAGAAAACCCAGAGGAAAAAAGAGATCAAATGCCAATATCACTGGGATCTCAAAAAGCAAGAAAATTCCAAAAAAAAATCTATTTCTGTTTATTGACTATCCAAGGGGTTTCGACTGTGTGTTCACAATAAATGGGGAAAATTTGAAAGGATGGAATATCGACCACCTGACCTCCTTTGAGAAACCTGTTGCAGGTCAGGAACAAATTTATAACTAAACATGGGACAACAATGCTTCCAAATGGGAAAAGGAGACGTCGGGCTGTCTATTGTCACCCTGCTTATTAAATTATAGCAGATAATCTGAAAAACGCTGGGTGGGGAAACACAAGCGGGGAATCAAGATTGGGGAGAAAATATCAAAAACCTCGATATGCAATGACACCACCCTTATGGCAGAAATGAAGGGGAATAAAAAGCTCTTGAGAAAGTGAAAGAGGAGAGGGGAAAAAAAATTTGTTAAAGCTTAACTTTCAGAAACTAAATCAGGCATTGGTCCTAAAACAAGGGAAAAGATGGGGGAAGTGGAAACAGGTCAGACTTTTTTTGGGGGGGCCCCAAAAAATCACTGCAGATGGGACTGCCCAGAATTAAAAGATGCTTACCCTTAAGGAAATTTTAGCCCAACCTAGATAGCATACAAAAAGCAGAGACATTATTTTCCCAATAAAGGCCCATCGGGTCAAGGCTATGGTTTTTTCCAGGGGTAAGTGGGGGGTGGTGAAGTGGACTGTAAGAAAGTGAGCTCAAAAAATTGATGTTTAAAAACTGTGGTGTTGGAGAAAACCTTGGGTCCCTTTGGACTGCAAGGGGAAACCCAAAACCAGTCACCAAAAGGGGGATCGCCCGGGGTTTTTTTGGAAGGACTGATGTAAAGCTGAAACCCCAATCTTTGGCCACTCATGGAAGATTGACTCGGGGGAAAAACCCCTGATCTGGGGGGATTGGGGCAGGGGGGAAAGGGGGGACGACAGAGGATAAAGGGGGCTGGATGGCATACCGACTGATGGGCCGGTTTTGGGTAAATCCGGGAGTTTTCCCGGAGTAAACTGATGAACGGGAGGGGGGGTGCTGCGTTCGGGGGTCGCAAAGGTCGGACACACTTGGTGACTAAACAAAACTGACTGAGGTCCAATGGGTGGGACTCCTGATTCTACTGAAGAAAGTCCAAATAGCGATACAAGAACTCATCTCTGAGCATCCAAGGGGTTAAGGGGCTTGGGGCCCAAGCGGAAGGAAAACTGTCTAAACCCGGAAGCAGCCCTCCGGAAGACTAAACGACCAAAATCTTGATGTTGAAATTCTACCCTCCAGAACTCAAAAAAATTATTCATAGCGTTTAAGCTCCCTGCTAGGCTTAGTCTTGTCTTTGTCCCCCATGAACTGTAGCCCGCCGGTCCCTTTTGTCCTGCGATTTTTAGGCAAAAAAAAACTGGAGGGGGTTCCCATTTCCTACTCATTAAAATTACTTATATTAATTTGACAGGATTTGCTATTTTTTCATTCGACCCAAGATCTTCTGGATCAAAATTCATTACAAATTGGTGAAGAAATTTTAGCTTTCTGTGCAACATAAAAAACTAAAACTAACTTAGAGTTTTAAACCCATCCTTATTTTTTGGGTTTCCATAGGTAGAAACCAGTCACGACTTGCCGGGGTTTCTCCTTTTCAGGTTTTGATAAGTAAAAGTCCGGGTATCAACAGAGCTTTTTTCCCAAATTAGGACTAATGGGAAAGAATGCATCCACTCTCAAGATTTTAAAGATTATTATCCCCCCTTGCAGTGAAGTGGGTTTTTTTTTTTTTTTTCCCCCCAAGGTCATTCCCGCTTTTAAAACCCCCCTTTTTACTATATGGAATTTTAATTCTTCAAAAAAAGGGGGAGGGGGGTGTTCCCCACCCCAAGGAATCGTCATTTCCCTTTAAATTTTTTTGATTAAAGGGCCCCCAATATTCTTTTAAAAATTTTAATATTTACCTTTAATTTTTTCCTCATTTTTCCTTTTCCAAAAAGGAGAAGCAAATTCTTCCCCTCAAGGGGGGGGGGTTTCACAAAAAATAACAATGGCAGGTTGGGGTTTTAAATTTTGTTCCCCCCAAACTTTTTTTGATTTTCCTTTGAATAAAATTTTTTTCCCCCCAAATTTTTGGCATTGGGGAAAATTTAGGAAAAAAAAGAATTTTGGGGGGGGAAAGGAGAAGGGGGAAAAAAAAAGGAAAAAAAAAAAGGGGGGAAAAGGGAAAAAGGGCAAAAAAGAAAAGAATACAAGGCTTTTTGAAAGGAAAAGACCGGGTTTTTTCCCCCCACCAAAACCAGCTGAAAATGGAAAAAAACCCCAAAAAAAATTTTTTCAAAAACCCAGCCCAAAAAACCCCCGGGGGGAAAAAAACACGCGGGACCTTTTTTACCCAAAAAACCCCCGGGAGGTGGGGGGCAAAACCCCTTTTTAAAAGGTTACTAAGAACCCGGGGGAAAAAAAAAAATTTGGGGGAGAAAAAACAAAAGGGGAAATTTACAAATTTTTTAAAAAAAAAAAAGGGAAAAAAACCCCGGGAGAAAAGGGTGGGGGCAAAAAAAAAGAAACAAAACCCCCCCACAAACCACCCAAAGGGGTTAACCACCCCAACCCCTCCCCCCCGGGGGGGGGGGGGTTTTTTGGGCCCAAAAACCCCGGGGCCCCCCCGGGAGGCAAGGGAAGTTATACAAAGGGAAAACCCCAAAAAGCCAACAAACCCAGGCGACAAAGAAAAAGACAAAAACCCAAAGGCCAAAAAAAAGGGAAAAACCCCCCACAGGAATTTCAAAAGGGGGGCCCTTTAAAAAAAGAGTTAGGGCCGGCCCAATGAAACCCCGAAGCAAAAGGGAAAAAACTCCAAGTTTTAAGCAAAGGGTTATTCCAGGGCCCCCCCCCAACGTTTTTGCAACCCCAACAACCAAAAACGAGAAAGAAAGGCAGGAAGGGGGTTTTTAAAAAAGGGAAAAAAGGAAAAAAAAAAAAATTTTTTAAATTTTTTTTTTTAAGCATTACAAAAAAAAAAACCCAAAAGGGAGCCCCCAACCCTTTGCCAGTCCCAAGAAAAAAATTTTTTGGGGTTTTTCAAGGCCAAACCCCCAACCCCCAACAAAGAAAAAACCCAAAGAACAAAAACCCAAAATGAAAACAGAATAAAGAACAGCAAAAGGGGAAAGGGGGAAAATGGGAAGAGAAAATGGGCTTTAGTTTGAAGAAAAAAAAGGAAAGGGGAAATTGCTGTAGGCCAGAGCAGCAGGGGTCAAAAACCAAAAGGGGGGGGGGGAGGGGGGGGGGAAAGGGGGGGTTAGAAGGGGGGGAAAAAGGAACAGGCAGGGAGGCAGGGAAAAACAAAAATTTTTAAAAACCAAAAAAAAATAAAAAAAGAAAAAGCCCCCACGAACCCCGAGGGAGGGGGCTCGGAAAATTTCCCCAAACCCCCCCAGCTTAAAATTTTACCAGGAGCCCCTAAAAATCCCCCCATGGAAAACCCCCCCTTTTGGAAAAAAAAGGAAGGGGCCCCTTTTCAGCTTAGGAGGGCCGGAGGGAAAGCCACCATTAGAAACCACCCAAAAGCCAACAAGAAAAAAAATTGGTCGAACCAAAAACAAGGAAAAAAAGAAACAACAGAAAAAAAGGGGACCGGTTTTTTAAAAGGAACAAAAGGACAGGAAAGGAAAAAGGAAAAAAAAAACAAAAAAAAATAAACTAAAAAAAAGAAAAAAAAAAGGGGAAACAAAAAATTTGGGAGGAGCCCCAAAAGCAAAAAAAAACAAAACCCACGGGGGTTTTTTTTTCACCCCAAAAAACCCCCCCCCCAACCCAATACAAGAGAAAAACCAAGACCAAACCAAAAAACCCCCCTGCCCCAAAAACCCCCCTTTTAACCCCCCCCACAGAGCCGAAAAAAAACAAACCAATCAACCCCCCCCCACACCAAAAAAAAACAAAAATTTTAAAACTGTGCGCTTGGGAAAGGTAAAATTTAAAAAAAAAAAAAAAAAAGGGACCATTTTCCAGCAACAGAAAAGCCAAAAAAAAATTAGGGGAAACCCCGGAAAAGGGAAAAAAATAAAAAAGCAAGAAAAAAGTAGAAAAAGAAAACGCAAATGGGGAGGAAAAAAAAAGCAACCGGTTTTTGGGTTAAGAAATTTTTTTATTGCACCCCCAGCACCCAGCCAGAAAAAACCAAATTTTGGAAAAAAACTTTTTTTCTTTTTTCAATCCACGTAGGCGTCAATTTTTGAGAATTTTTTCCCCTTCCAATATTCAAATTTTTTTTGCAAAAACCCTTGGGGGGTTAACTTTTTTAATTATAAAAAAAAAATTTTGGGGTTTTACTTTATTTAAATTTTTTGGGTTTTAAGCCTTTTAAAACCTTTTAAGGGTTTTTCAAACTTTTTTTTACCCTTAAAAATTTTTAAAAAAAAAGGGGGTTCATTTCAAAAGGTTTTTCAAAAAAAAATAAAAATCTTTCCCTTATTTAAAAAGGGTAAACTAACAATTACAATTTTTCCTTCTTTCCTTTTTGGGGAAAATTTCTTTTGGTTTTGGGGAAAACCAAAAACCCCCCCACCTACTTTTTCTTTTTCCCCCTTTTTTCCTTAAAAAGGAAAAAAAACCATATTAATGATGAATTAAAACTATTTTTTTTCCCTTATTTATTTTTTAAAAGAAAATTAAGTGGGTTGTCCTTTAAAACCCAAAAAAATTTTCCACCCCACTTGTTTCAAAAAATTTTTTAATTTAAAAAAAAGCTCCCCTTTTAGGCCCCAAGCACAGGGTTTTTCAAAACAATTTAAAATTTTTTAATTTTTTAAAAAGGGATAAATGTTTTTCAAAGGAATTTCAATTTTTTTTAAAAAAAAATTTTTTTTTTGCACCTTTCACGTTTTTGAGTCAGTAAAGGGAAAATGAGATACTAATATTACAAATAAAGTATTTTAATTTAATTGAAAGTTGAATTTTAAATTTTTCCCTGTTTTAAACAGTTTTTTAAAATTTATTTTTTTTGAGTAATGATATATCAACTGGGTTTTTAAAATTTTCATTTAAGAAATTTCAAAGACCATGTTTGAGAAATCTGAATACAGAGATGAGATAAAATAAATCACTTTTTTTTTTTGTTTCTTGATGTAACTTTTAAAAAAATCTCCCTGAGGAAAAAATGGCAGGGGAAAAAACTGACCACATAAATTTTTTTTATTAATATATTATTATAATACAATTAAATAGAAGTATTGCACAAATTCTAAAATTTTTCCCCTGTGATTCATGTCCTTGTATAGCCTTTTTATTGAAAGGGGGGGTATATCACAAAATTGTTTGGGTTGTTTTATTGCGGATTGATTTAAAAAAGGGGATTGATCCCCCCTGGATTGCCCAAAAAATGATTCTAAAAAAGAAAAGGTTCTTCCGGGAAAAAAAAAAAGATTAAAAACATGGGGGAAAATAAAAGGTCTCTGTGGGTGGTTTTGAAGGTGGGGCAGCCCTGGAAAGTTAACCCAAATGTAAAATCTAAAAGAAGAATAAAAATTTAAAAAATTATTTAAATACTACAAAAAAAAAAAAGTAATAAAGGGGAAAAAAAATTCAAAATTTGGGGTTTTATCAAAATTTTTTAAACCCAAAAACTGAAAAACCCCATTTATAAATGATAAATAATAATTGGATTTATAAAAATTTAAGATTTTTTGTTTTAAAAATCCCAAGGAAAAATCAAAAAAACAGGAATAAATTTAGTAAAAATTTTATTTGAAACAATATCATAAAAGACTTCATAAAAAAATAAAAAGAATTCTTAAAACCAGGAAATATAAAAACCGATTTAAAATAAAAAAAAATTGTAATTGAATTTTCCCCCCAAAAAGACAGATTTGATTAAAAGCATTAGTAAGTAAAAATGTCGACATAAAGACAAACATTAAAACATTTCCATTTTGGGGAAATTTTTACAATAAAAATATCAAGAAAATCTATAGAAAAATAAGCAATTTTTGTTTGCCTAGCTTTTGGAGTAGAAACAAAAATTGACTCAAATGGACACAAGGGAAAATTTTGGGGGGGAGTAAAACATGCATTAGAAATATCTGAAAAAACTCTGTAATCTGGAAAAAAAAATATTTGTGATTTAAAAAGGGTAATTATGGATTTTAATTCATTGTTGTGTTCAGTCACAAAGTCACTGCGACTCTTCGGCCCCGTCGATGCACCCAGGCCCCCCTGTCCTCCCCTCTCTCCCAAAGTTGGCTCAAGCCCATGCCCCCCCGATTTAACCCCATTGTTCCTCCTCTCGCTCCCTTTCCCCCTTTCCCTTCAGTGGGGTTACACAGTGACCTGCTTAAAAAGGGGGAAACCAAAGGGTGGGTACTCCCCAAAACAGTGACTTGCACACGTTAGCATTTCTGTCTCCACAAAAAGGGCCATGTCCCAAAAGTTTCTGAAATTTTATCCAAGGTCATGGATGTATTTGGCCCTTTGGGTTCCTAAAGTGTTTTCCCTGTAGGAATTTTTTCATTTTTTTTTGCTTGCCCAAAAATTACCAAACAGGATATGTAGTGAAAGGTCTAAAACTTGTGGGCACAGTTTAACAATACCATTTGGGGTATGGTGCACATGCTTAAAGATGTTTCCTGGCAAACCGGGGGGGAGGAGAACAATTACTTTTTGAATTAGACTGAAGAAAAACCCTTTTTATTAATACAGGCAAAAAATTTTATTGACAATCATCCCAAAGAAAGGAGTCATTTGAGAAAATTTTTCATTGATCCAAGTACAACAGATTTTTTGAAAATAATTTAATATTTGCAAAGAAAAAAACTGAAGTATTTCCTTCTTTAGGTATATTAATAAAAAATTTTGTTAGACCTTAAAGTATCAATTAGACATCCTTAAGGAATTTTTGCTAGAAGTTTTCTTTCCTCTGACATTAGCAGGCAAACTCTGCCATTCTGCTTTGTTTTGGGGAAAAAAAAATTAGGCTGATTGAATAACGAAAAATTGGAAAGCTTATTTTATGCTTTAAAATCATATTTAGCCCTGTTAATGTGCCCCAGGGCAAATTTCCCCTTTAGGGTATTTTAAATTTATATGGATAAATAATGACTTTGAATTGCAAGCTTGAGTATTAGCAATAGAGAAAAAAAGTGACATAAATTGAAATCACATTACAGTGTTTTCCTGTATTTCAAAAATGTATCATTTTTTCTTGTTTCCCATGGGGAAATGAAACTTTTAATACTTAAAAAACAAATGCTATGTTTATTGAAAACCTCTCTTTAAAAATAAAAATTTCTATAGGACATGTTTTTTTCAGTTTTTTCATTTTAAATTTCCTTTAAATCAACTCATTTTAAATAAAAAAAACACTTTAAAAAAAAATATATTTAATTTTGACACCAAACTTAGCTAAATTTAGAATTCTATATCTCACTAACAGTGGTTTCAAAGTACATTTTTTGGGTTAAAGATAAAATTTGTTCCACTTCAAAATAAAAAATTTTGAAAAAAAAATGTGTGCATAATTATCTCCAATTGATAAACTTGATAAAAAATGTTACAGCCCAATAAAATTGGCTGATAATATGTAGCAAAAGTAAAAAAAGAAAAAATATATTAGACTCATTATGTTTTTAAAATGACAAAAAATTTGTTGGGCTAAAAACTGGGACTTTGTTTAAAAACAATTCCTTTTGAAATGATGTGTAAATGTATTACAAAAAGCAAGAACTTATTTTTCTTTTTTTCCTTTATGTCTAAAGTAACCTTTTTCAAAGATTTTTTTTAAAGTTCTTATGTGGATAGAATTAGATTTTTAAAGTTTTAAAATACAAAAGATTAGATACTGAGCAATTTTTTTCTCACCCCTCATTGATCGGGCCCTTTGTTACAGGCAAAAAGAAAAATTTATCGACGTATCTTCAATTTTTGGTCCCCTGATTCATGAAAAGGCTAAACCAAATGTTTTGTTTTAAACGGGGGGAACCATTTCCTTGATGAAAACAAACAAATTTGGAGCAGATAAACCCATGGAAAAAATTTTGGGGGACATTTGTTAGAAACTGGGATAAAAACCCTCCTGTGCCTTTTGGGCCTCAGAACTGAAGTGTTTTGAAATATATACTCATATAATAAAAAAATATCAGGATAAGTATGGTTTTGACCTAAAATTTTTTAAGAGGTATAGAAAAGTATTGTGCTTTCAGCTAATTGAGCTTTGCTGCTCCCACTGTTTAATTGCAATTACAAGCCCTATAAAACAAGAGACTTATGATGTTGAAATTTTTCCCTTTTCAGCTAAAAAATTTTTTTTTTTTAAATTTCTTCCATTTTAAAACCTCTGAAATTAGGGGGAGGACCCAAGATGGGGGAATAGGATGGGGAGACCCCTTTCCCCCCCAAAAATTCTCGAAAGAACATTTAAAATGTGACAAATTTCACGAAACAACTTTTGTCGCTAGCAAGGACATCAGGGCCCCCAGAAAAGCCCCTTGTTTTCAAGGGGGGTTGAAAAAATATAAAAGTAAAAGGAGACAAAAGACTCGAGGAGACCGTGGGAAGGGAGTTTAATAGGGGGAAGTTCCAAACCCCGGAAAACCCTCGCATGGGGGGATGGGGAAGTTTTCGGCAATCTAACTGGGGGGAAAAATAAATTAAGGGCCCCACAGATTACTGCCTAAAAGAACTCCGAGAAAAGACCCAGACGCCCGCCCCCGCCGCAACAAGGGGGGGGCAAAAAGGGGAAGGACGGGCGGATTGCTTGGGTAAGGCCCGGCCCTGAACCCTGAGAGCAATCGGAGGGAGTTTTTTTTAAAACGGGGGGGAAAAAATTAACCGGCCGGAACAATCCCGTGGACGCAAAACAAAGGGACGAAAAAAGCCCGGGAAAGAGCGGCCCCCCCCGCTGGAGGAAAGGAGGCGGGGGGGAAGGGGGAAAAAAGGCAAATACCCCCTGAAAGCCCCCCCCTCCCACACTGCAAACACCCCCCCGGGTTTCCCCTATCAAAGACTTTGGACCCGATGGCGGGGCCGGGGGCCGCGGGGGGGAAAAGGCGCCGACCGGAAAAGGGTACGCCCCAACCCTTTGGGTGCCGGGGCCCGCTCGACGCGGAGGAAAAGGGCACTGCATCCGGGGAGAGTACGCCCAACCCTCGGCTCCCTGGGCCGTGGGCCAGGAAGGCACAAAACGCAGGCGCAACCGAACCCGCGCTTTTGGGGGACCAAAAACTAAAACCGACTAAACGCAGGGCCCCTCCTTTTAAGGCAGACGGGACCGGGTTTGTAGACGGGGAAAGCCAAAACCCCCGTGAGCGCGGGCAAACCCAGTGGGCCAAAACACGGTGAGTGCTTCCCACACGAGGGGTATCTGTTTGCGCGCCCCGCCCCCCCCGTAAGGCCCCTAACTAAAACTAGCGCCTAAATAAGAGTCACCCCCCCCCCCTGGTCAGGCGGAAATTAACACAAAAGAGAACCAAAAATAAAAAAAGGAACGCTTCAAAAAGGGAAACGGTGCAACAGATTAAATCCCTAAAGGTAACCCGACAAACCCCGGAAAGGGGCCATTGATATCTAAAGTGTAAGGGGGAAAGGGGGAGCTATCTGAAATTAAAAATAAACCCTCCCCGCCCGCAACAACTCCAGGGGAAATTCCCTAGATATATATGTACTTTTTTTATTTTTTAAAAAAAAAAAATTTTTTTTTTTCTTATTTTTTATTTTTTCTTTTTTTTTCTTTTAAAATTCCCTTTACTCCCATTACCCCCGATTTCATTTTCTATATTTATACGATTTTTTTAATTAGGAAAAAAAAATTTTTTTTTTTTTTTTTTTTTTTTTTTTTCTTTATTTTTTTAAAAATTTCCCCATTACTCCCCCATTACCCTAAATTTATTTTCTATATTTTAAAATTTTTTTAAATTCGAAAAAAAAAAAAAATTTTTTTTTCTTTTTCTTTTTTTTCTTTTCTTTTCCTTTTAAAGTCCTCAAATACTCCATTATTCCTTAATTTTTTTTTTCATTTCACTATAACCTTGCAAAAAAAAAAGGGAGAAAAACCCTTTTTAAAAAACCAAACTTCATTATTTTTTCTTTTTTTTGTGTGTTTTTGTTTTTGTTTTTAAATTTGTTTTTCAAAGAGTCTAACCCTCACTAGATTTTTAATTTTTGTTTTTCATATGTGATAAAATTTTGGACTTTAAAGAACCCAATTCATTTCCCCATTCTATTGGGGTGTGCTGAAAACCCACCCACTTTGACTCTCTGTTTTCTATCAAAAACCCCTTATTTGTCCTTTCCCCTTTCCCCCCTTTCCCAAATTCTGTGAATCGTGGTGGGTGTCTGGGCTCAGAGAACATTTTGGAAAGATAATGCGTGATCTGTCTCTCCTCGAGCCCCCTTTTCTCTCCTCTCACCTCTACCCCTTCCTCCCTTCCTATTTTCAGTAACTCTGTGAATCCTTGGTTGTCTTCAAGTGGAAACTTTTCCCATTAGCCTAAAAGTTTTTTTTTCCCTGTGTATAGTTGGAGAATTTTGAGATTTGGAAGAAAAAAACTGAAACCCAGGGCAGGGTTTTCCCCAAAACTGAGAACCCCAGAAAATTGACTACAGGGAACATTAAAGAATAAGGACCATCAAAAAGCCCAAACCCTCCTAAAACCAACCCCCACCAAGACCCTTTAGCTCTAGTACGGCACACCACGAAAATTTCTTTAGCAACGCGGGAAATAGCCCTGAGTGTCAACAACAGGCCCCAAAGTACACCTAACAAAAAGCCCCACGCAAAATCATTATTGGGCACTCCATTGAAAATCCAGAGAGAAGAAATCCCAATTCCCCGCCCCGAAAGTGACACAAGCTTCCCAACCAGGAACCATGACAAACCCAAACGTCCAACCCCACCCCCTGGGGGAAAACCCCCCAATAAAAAGGAACCTCAGACCACAAGAATACAGAAAGCCCCCCTCCAGACCAGCAATTAAACAAGAAGAAAAAGGAGAGAAAAAGCAAAGGTAAAGGAACATGAAAAAAAAACCCACCCGTCAAACAAAAGGGAAAATGGGGTTTACGAAAAAAAAATTTGAATAATGATAATAAAAATGACCAAAATCTTGAAAACAAAATGGAGTTAAAATAAATAATGGAGACAAAGATTTTAGAAGATGCAAGAAATGTTTAACAGGGCCCGAAAAATAAAAAAAAAACCAATTTAAAATTAATAAAGAAAAAATGAATCAAAAATTGAGGGGAAAATGAGTAGAATAACAGAGCAGAAGATAGGATAAGGGTTTGAAAATAAAATGGGGAAAAAAATGAAGAGAGAGGAAAAAAGAAAAAAAAATCAAAAGAAATGAGGGCCCTCAGGGAAATGGGACAATGTGAAACGCCCCAACATTCCAAAATAGGAGTCCAGAGAAGAAGACAAAAGGCATGATGAAAATACGCGAGAGATAATAGCTGAAAACTTCCTAAAAATGGGGACAGAAATAGTCATCACAGTCCAAGAAACCCAGAGAGTCCAAACAGGAAAACCCAAGGCGAATACCCCAAGACACATAATTAATCACATAACAAAGATCAAACACAAAGAACAAAAATTCAAAGCAGAAGGGATAAACAATAAATAACACACAAAAGGGATTCCATAAGGATAACAGACAGCTGATCTATCAATAGAAAAACCCTTCAGCCAGAAGGGAATGGCAACATACTTAAAGTTAATGAAAGAGGAATAACCTACAACGCTAGATTACTCCTACCCAGCACAAGGATCATCATTCATATAAGAAGGAGAACTCAAAAGCTTTAACAGAAACAAGCAAAAGTCTGAGAGAATTCAGCACTCACAGCAAAACCAGCTCTTCAACAAATTTACTAAAGGATCTTCTCTAGACAGGAAACACAGCAAGATGGGTGTAAACATGAACCCCAAACAACAAATTAAAATGGGCATCTGGGCACATACCTATCCATAATTTTACGCTTAAATGTATATGGGATGAATGCCCCACCCAAAAGACAAAAGGCTGGCTGAATGGATACAAAAGCAAGACCGCCTATTATATGCTGTCTACAAGAGACCCCCCTCAAAGCACGGGACCACAGACCGACTATAAAGTAAAAGGGCTGGAAAAAGATATTCCACTAATGCAAATGGAGACCCGAGAGAAAGCATGAGTCTCAATAGCTCCATATCCGATTAAAATAGACTTACCAAATAAAGGCTGTGAACAGAGAACGAAAGAAGGACACTACGATACTGGAACACAGGATCAGATCCAAGAAGAAAGAAATAAACAAAATATATATATATATGCACCCCAACATAGGAGCAACCACAATTACTGTAAGGAGCAAACACTAAGCGAGTATGTAGAAAGGAGGAAATTAACAGATAAACACAATAGATAGTATAGAACTTTAATACCCCACTCACAACTATGGGATATGATCAACTAAACAGAGAGAAAAGTAACAAGGAAACACAAACTTAAAATGCGTCACAAAGGACCAGCTAAGACCTTATTGACACAACTATTAGGAACTTTTCACTCCAAAAGAACTCATGCAACTCCACCTTTTTCATCAAGTGCACAACAGGCAAACTACTCCAGAAATAGATCACATCTGGGCTCATATATCAAGTCCTGGTAAAATTCAAGAAAATTGAAATCATTCCCAGTCCATCTTTTCTCTGACCACAGAGCCGTAAGAGTAGATCTTCAATTACCAGTAAATAAAATTATTAAAAAGTCCAACATAATTGAGGCTTAAACAACCACTCTTCTGAATAACCAACACATCAAAGAGAAATCAAAAATAGAAATCAAAATATTCATAGAAATGAATGAAATGAATGAACACAACAACACCCAAAACCCTATGGGTACAACTAACAAAAGCAGTGCTAATGGGAAGAATTCATAGCCTTACAAGGCCATACCTCTAGAAACAATGAAAAGAAGTCCAAATAAAATAACCTAACACTACACCTAATAGCAACCACAGAAGGAATAAATGAATAACCCCAGGGATAGTAGAAGGAAAGAAAAGTTAAACAATTAGGGCAGAAATAAATGCAAAAAGAAACATAAAGAGATCATAAGCCAAAAATCAACAAAGCTAAAAGCTTGTTTTTTGAAAAATATAAACAAAATTGGAGCAAACCATTAGCAAAGCCTCATTAAGAAACAAAGAGAGAAGAAACCAAATTAAAAACAAAATTAGAAAGAAAATGGTGAGATCACAACAGCCAACACTGAATACAAAGGATCATAAGAGAACTACCTACTCAGCATGCTCTATGCCAATAAAATGGAACAACTTGGAAGAAATGGGCAAGTTCTTAGAGAAGTATAAACTTTCCAAAACGAACCAGGAAGAAAATAGAAAGATCTTAACAAACCCTCACAAGCAAGGAATATCGAAACTGTAATCAGAAATCTTCCAGCAGACAAAAAAAGCCCAGGACCAGAGGGCTTCACAGCTGAATTCTACCAAAATTTAGAGAAGAGCAAACACCTGCATCTTACTCAAACTCTTCCAGAAATTGCAGAAGAAGGTAAACTTCCAAACCTCATTCTCTATGAGGCCCACCATCACCCTAATTCCAAAAACAAAGCTCAACAAAGAAAATGCCATCAAACAAAGAAAAAACTACAGGCCAATAGCACTGATGAACATAGATGCAAAAAATCCTTAACAAAATTCTAGCAAAAACAGAATCCAACAACATATTAAAAAAATCTTACACCATGACCAAGTGGGCTTTATCCCAGGAATGCAAGGATTCTTTAATATCCCGCAAATCAATCAATGTAGTCCACCACATTAACAAATTGAAAGATAAAAACCATATTGATGATCTCGATAGATGCAGAAAAAGCCTTTGACAAAAATTCAACATCCATTTATGATTAAAACTCTCCAGAAAGCAGGAATAGAAAGGAACATACCTCAACATAATTAAAAGCTATAATATGACAAACCCACAGCAAGCATCACCCTCAATGGTGAAAAAAATTGAAAGCATTTACCCTGAAATTCAGAAACAAGACAAGGGTGCCTACTCTCACCACTCCTATTCAACATAGTTTTGGAAGTGTTTGGCCACAGCAATCATCAGTGCAGAAAAAAAAGTAAAAGGAATCCGGATAGGAAAAGAAGAAGTGAAACTCTCTCCTGTTTGCAGAAGATGACATGATCCTCTATATAGAAAAAACCCTAAAAAGACTCTACCAGAAAAACTTACTAGAGCTAATCAATTGAATACAGTAAATTTGCAGGATATAAAATTAACACACAGAAAATCTCTTGCATTCCTATACACTAACAAATGAGAAAACAGAAAGAGAAATTAAGGAAACGTATACCATTCACCATTGCAACAAAAGAATAAAATACTTAGTATATCTACCTAAAGAAAAAAAGACACTATACATAGAAAACTATAAAAACACTGATGAAAAAAGCTCAAAGAGGACACAAACAGATGGAGAAATATACCGTGTTCATGGATTGGCGAAAATCAATATTGTCAAAATGCTATACAACCCAAAGCAATCTATAGATTCAATGCAATCCCTATCAAACTACCAACATATTTTTCACAGAACTAGAACAAATAATTTCAAACAATTTTATGGGAAATACAAAAACCTTGAATAGCCAAAGTAACCTATGAAGAAAGAAGAATGGAACTGAGAGAATCAACCTGCCGGACTTCAGACTATACTACAAAGCCACAGTCATCAAGAAAGTATTGGTACTGGCACAAAGACAAAATATATATCAATGGAACAGAATAGAAAGCCCAGAGATAAATCCACGAACCTATGGTCACCTTATCTTCAACAAAGAAGGCAAGATATACAATGGAAAAAAGACAACCTCTTTAACAAGTGGTGCTGGGGGGAAAACTGGTCAACCACCTGTAAAAGAATTGAAACTAGAAACACTTTCTAACACTGTACACAAAAAATAAACTCAAAATGGATTAAAGATGTAAATGTAAGACCAAAAAACTATAAAACTCCTAGAGGAGAACATAGGCAAAACACTCTCCGACATAAATCACAGCAGGATCCTCTATGACCCACATCCCAGAATTTTAGAAATAAAAGCAAAAATAAACAAATGGGACCAATGAAAATTAAAAGCTTTTGCACAACAAAGGCAAACTATAAGTAAGGTGAAAAGACAGCCCTCAGATTGGGAGAAAATAATAGCAAATGAAGCAACATACAAAGGATTAATCTCAAAAATATACAAGCAACTCCTGAAGCTCCATTCCAGAAAAACATAAATGACCCAATCAAAAAATGGGCCAAAGAAACTAAACAGACATTTCTCCAAGGAAGACATACGGATGGCTAAAAAAAACACATGAAAAGATGCTCAACATCACTCATTATCAGAGAAATGCAAATCAAAACCACAATGAGGTACCATTACATGCCAGTCAGGATGGCTGCTATCCAAAAGTCTACAAGCAATAAATGCTGGAGAGGGTGTGGAGAAAAGGGAACCCTCTTACACTGTTGGTGGGAATGCAAATTAGTACAGCCACTATGGAAAACAGTGTGGAGATTTCTTAAAAAAGCTGGAAATAGATCTGCCATATGACCCAGCAATCCCACTTCTAGGCATACACCACCGAGGAAACCAGATCCGAAAGAGACACGTGCACCCCAATGTTCATCGCAGCACTGTTTATCATAGCCAGCAGGACATGGAAGCAACCTAGATGCCCATCAGCAGATGAATGGATGAGGAAGTTGTGGTACATATACACCATGGAATATTACTTCAGCCATTAAAAAGAATTCATTTGAATCAGTTCTAATGAGATGGGTGAAACTGGAGCCCATTATACAGAGCGAAGTAAGCCAGAAAGACAAAGACCATTACAGTATACTAACACATATATATGGAAATTTAGAAAGATGGTAACGATAACCTTATATGCGAAAAAAAAAAGAAAAAGAGACTCAGATGTATAGAACAAACTTGTGGACTCTGTGGGAGAAGGCGAGGGTGGGATGTTTCAAGAGAACAGCATCGAAACATGTATATCTAGGGTGAAACAGATCACCAGCCCAGGTTGGATGCATGAGACAAGTGCTCAGGCCTGGTGCACTGGGAAGACCCAGAGGATGGGGTGGAGAGGGAGGTGGTGGGAGGGGGGACCGGGATGGGGAATACATGTAAATCCATGGCTAATTCATTTCAATGTATGACAAAAACCACTGCAATGTGTAAAGTAATTAGCCTCAACTAATAAAAATAAATGGAAAAAAAAAATTAACACAATCAAAAATTAAACAGACATAAACCAGAAGTTTGAAAAACAGGGAAGGGTTGATGAAAACTTTCATGAGTCACAGAACACCTGCATCCTCACAGATTTAACTATAAGAACTTAAAAACTACATGTTTATATATTTGTTTAATAAATAATTTTGTAGAAATTAACTGCTACACGTAAATAAATAAGAACTCCAGTTTGGAAAATGGCCAACCTCAGAACAACCTTCTAATTAGAACAATTAGAAAACGCAAGAAAAAAAGTTAACAAATTATGTATGAAGGCATCAAAGAATTAAGGAGATAAATAAAAAAAATTAAAGGGTGAAAGCCCAGCATAAGAAACTCAGTGAGATTAAACCCAAAATTAAAGTCCATATTTATCATAGAAATTGATGTTGACTTCAGAAGTGCCTAAAAACAAGACTTTTGACAGATTTTACAAGTTTAGGAGTATGAAAAAAACAACTAAGGAACTCCCAAATGGAGAACAGCTTGGTAAATCACAAAGGCTTATCCAATAAGAAAAGGATATTAAAAAATAGAGACACTCCTTTGCCAACAAAGGTCCATCTAGCCAAAGCTATGGTTTTTGCAGTAGTCATGTATGAATGTGAAAGAAAGTTGAGCACCAAAGAAACTGATGCTTTTGAACTGTAGTGTTGGAGAAGACTCTTGAGAGAGTCCCTTGAACTGCAAGGAGGTCCAACCAGTCCATCCTAAAGGAGATCAGTCCTGGGTGTTCATTGGAAGGACTGATGCTAAAGCTGAAACTCCAATACTTTGGCCACCTGATGCAAAGAAACTGACTCATTGGAAAAGACCCTGATGCTGGGAAAGATTGAGGGCAGGAGGAGAAGGGGATGACAGCGGATGAGATGATTGGATGGCATCACCAACTTGATAGACATGAGTTTAAACAAGATCTAGGAGTTGATGATGGACAGGGAGGCCTGGTGTGCTGCACGCAGTTCATGGGGTCGTAAAGAGTCGGACACGACTGAGCAACTGAACTGAACTGAACTGAAGCTAGAGATATATCAGCCTTCATTAGATCAACGATTTCTTGTGACCCTACCTTTCATTCAAAGCAAACTTAAAACCTCTCTGGAGAAAGAGTATATTTTTCTAGGGTGCAAATTAATTTGACAACTTCTTATTTCACAATATACATCACTGGATGTTTTGCGTGTGTGTGTCCAAAGTACTTCAATCATGCCTGACTCTTTGACACAATATGGATAGTAGCTGGTAGGCTCCTCCATCCATGGGATTCTCCAGGAAAGAATACAGAGTGGGTTGCCATGCCCTTCTCCTGGGGATCTTCCCGACCCAAGGATCAAACTCTACTGAATATTTTAAAAAGTCAGTATTAGCAGATGATTCATTTCAGTTCAGTTCAGTTCAGTTTAGTCACTCAGTCCTGTCTGACTCTTTGCGACCCCATGAATCGCAGCACGCCAGGCCTCCCTGTTCATCACCAACTCCTGGAGTTTACTCAAACTCATGCCCATCGAGTTGGTGATGCCGTCCAGTCATCTCACCCTCTGTCGTCCCCTTCTCCTCCTGCCCCCAATCCCTCCCAGTATCAGGGTCCTTTCCAATGAGTCAACTCTTAGCATGAGGTGGCCAAAGTATTGGAGTTTCAGCTTCAGCATCAGTCCTTCCAATGAACACCCAGGACTGATCTCCTTTAGGATGACTGGTTGGATCTCCTTGCAGTCCAAGGGACTCTCAAGAGTTTTCTCCCAACACCACAGTTCAAAAGCATCAATTCTTTGGTGCCCAGCTTTCTTCACAGTCCAACTCTCATATCCATACATGACCACTGGAAAAACCATAGCCTTGACCAGATGGACTTGGTTGGCAAAGTAATGTTTCTGCTTTTTATATGCTATCTAGGTTGGTCATAACTTTCCTTCCAAGGAGTAAGCGTCTTTTAATTTCATGGCTGCAGTCACCATCTGCAGTGATTTTGGAGCCCAAAAAAATAAAGTCTGACACTGTTTCCACTGTTTCCCCATCTATTTCCCATGAAGTGATGGGACCAGATGCCATGATCTTAGTTTTCTGAATGTTGAGCTTGAAGCCAACTTTTTCACTCTCCTCTTTCACTTTCATCAAGAGGCTTTTTAGTTCCTCTTCACTTTCTGCCATAACGGTGGTGTCATTAGCATATCTGAGGTTACTGATATTTCTCCCGGCATTCTTGATTCCAGCTAGTGCTTCCTCCTCCAGCCCAGGGTTTATCATGATGTACTCTGCATATAAGTTAAATAAGCAGGGTGACAGTAGACAGCCTTGAGGTACTCCTCTTCCTATTTGAAACCAATCTGTTGTCCCATGTCCAGTTCTAACTGTTGCTTCCTGACCTGCATACAGATTTCTCAAGAGGCAGGTCAGGTGGCTTGGTATTTCCATCTCTTTCAGAATTTTCCACAGTTTATTGTGATCCACACAGTCAAAGGCTTTGGCATAGTCAATAAAGCAGAAATAGATGGTTTCCCAGAACTGTCTTGCTTTTTCGATGATCCAGTGGATATTGGCAATTTGATCTCTGGTTCCTCTGCCTTTCTAAAACCAGCTTCAACATCTGGAAGTTCACAGTTCATATATTGCTGAAGCCTGGCTTGAAGCGTTACTTTGCCTGCTTGTGAGATGAGTGCAATTGTGCAGTAGTTTGAGCATTCTTTGGCACTGCCTTTCTTTGGGATTGGAATGAAAACTGACCTTTTCCAGTCCTGTGGCCACTGCTGAGTTTTCCAAATTTGCTGGCATATTGAGTGCAGCACTTTCACAGCATCATCTTTCAGGATTTGAAATAGCTCAACTGAAATTCCATCACCTCCACTAGCTTTGTTCATAGTGATGCTTCCTAAGGCCCACTTGACTTCACATTCCAGGATGTCTGGCTCTAGCTGAGTGATCACACCATTGTGATTATCTGGGTCGTGAAGATATTTTTTGTGCAGTTCTTCTGTGTATTCTTGCCACCTCTTCTTAATATCTTCTGCCTCTGTTAGGTCCATACCATTTCTGTCCTTCATCAAGCCCATCTTTGCATGACATGTTCCCTTGGTATCTCTAATTTTCTTGAAGAGATCTCTAGTCTTTCCCATTCCGTTGTTTTCCTCTATTGCTTTGCATTGATTGCTGAGGAAGGCTTTCTTATCTCTCCTGGCTATTCTTTGGAACTCTGCATTCAAATGGGAATATCTTTCCTTTTTTCCTTTGCTTTTCACTTCTCTTTGTTTCACAGCTATTTGTAAGGCCTCCTCAGACAGCCATTTTGCCTTTTTGCATTTCTTTTCCATGATACTAAGTGACAAAAATCAAGAAAGCAACAGAGAAGACAAATAAATCTGCACAGGACTCAGGTAATGGAATTATCATTAATTTTAAAAATAACTGCATCATATGTTTAAAGAGGTAAAAGTTAGATCAAAAATGTTTGCACACAGCAATACAAAAGAACACAAAAAGAATTTGCTTAATGAGAAATTATCAATTATTGAGGCTAAAAATAGCAAATGTGCTCAATAGCAGATTATACAAACCTAAGGAGGAAATAAACTATCCAAACACAGTAAATAAAATGGCCAAACCAAGTAACAGAAGGGAAAAGCGTAAAAGCAGGCATAAGTTACTCTGGGTGAAAAGAGTCCACATGTTACTGAGAAACTGAAAGAATAGAAAAACCATGGCAGGAAAAGAGATTTGCTGAGAATTTTCCAAAAAACTGATAACAAATTCAAGAAGCTGCAGGCAAAGAAGAGGAAGAAGGATTAAACAAACAATAATCAAACAAGTAATTATAGGCAGATATTTTTGAAAACTATTTGAATTCTTTGAAAACAAAATAAATGGGGAAAAAATAAGTATTTGTGGAAATAACATCCAGCATCTTCAAAGAACCAAGAGTAAGTCTTGCAACAAACTTCTCCACAAACATTATGGAGACCCAGGCACAGAAGGACGTCTCCACAGTAGTATTGTTTAAGTGCCGTGAGGTGTTGTTCCTGAGTGAAAGTTCAAAAGCCTGGGTGAACCTAAATGAATACTGACTGTATAAAATGATAATAATAAGGCATTGTGATATTTAAAGTATGTAATATCAAAAATTAAAATGTTTGAGAGCAATAATAGGTCGAGTTCATATACTTCAAGAATTTCATTTTCTCTGGGAAATATGGAAAGTTTTTAAAATATGTTAACTTTGATAAGTTAGCTACATATGTGGCATGAATCTCTGCTTCTCTAAAAATTTATGGAAACAATTTTCAAGGATGGTATACCTTAAAAAAAAATCACAGAGGAATGACGGATTCATATTGATGTTTGGTAGAAACCAACACAATTCTGTAAAGCAATTACTCTTCAGTTAAAAAATAAACAAATTTAAAATTTTAAGAAGTAAAGAATTTTTACAAACCATAAAGGAGAAAATACAAAAGAAAATATACACTTAAACTTATGAATGTAGAGGAAAAGAAACAATGAATAGGTAAGTGAAATAAAAACAGTAATTCAAAGCATATAGGTAGCCAAGAGTCATATGAAAAGATGCTCAACATTGCTAATCTCCAGGGAAATGCAAATTAAAGCCACAATGAGATATTACCTCACTGTCAGAAAGATAAGAAATAACAAGTGTTGACAAAGATCTAGAGAGAAAGGAAGCACCTAGTACACTGTTCGTGGGAATGTAAATTGGTGCAACCATTATGGATAACAGTATTGAGTTCCCTCAAAAAAAAAATTAAAAATAGAACTACCATATAATCCAGTAATATTTCTCTGGGTATTTATCTAAAAGAAAATGAAAATAAAAATTTGAAAAGATATGTGCACCCTAAGTTCACAGCATTATTTACAATAGCCAAGATACAGTAGCAACCTAAGTGTCCATCAGTAGATGAATGAATTAAGAAGATGTGAAACACAATGAAGAGGGAGTCTTGAAGGTGGTGGAGGAATAGGACAGGGAGACCACTTTCTCCCCCACAAATTCATCAAAAGAACATTTGAATGCTGAGCAAACTCCACAAAACACCTTCTGAACTCTGGCAGAGGACACTAGGCACCCAGAAAAGCAGCCCATTGTCTTTGAAAAGAGGTAGGACAAAATATAAAAGATAAAAAGACAAACAAAAAAGAGTTAGGGATGGAGATCCGTCCTGGGAAGGGAGTCTTAATAGAGGAAGTTTCCAAACACCATGAAACCCTCTCACCAGCAGGTCTGGGGGAAGATTTTGACTCTCAGAGGGCAACCTAACTGGGAGGAAAAATAAATAAATAAAACCCACAGATTACATGCCTAAAGGCAACTCACAGTAGAAAAGTACCCCAGACGCTCGCATCCGCCACCAGCAAGTAGGGGCTGAACGGAGAGGAGCGGGCAGCACTGCTTAGGGTAAGGACAGGACCTGAATGACCTGAGGGCAATCTGAGGGAGCTAAGGAGAGATAGCAACCTAAACTGTGGGATAGCAAGAGAGAGAGAATTAACCTGCCAAAGCCCTAACCTAAGGCACAGCCGGCCCGTTCACAGAACAAACGATTGAGCAACACCAGAGAAGAGCTAGCCAGCTGCAGACTGGCCCATCCCCCACCGGAGGCAGGGGGGAGGCGGGCGCCAGCCAGAGCCAGAAACTGGCAAACTCGGCCCCAGAGAGGACATCCCCTACCGAACTGCAAACAGGCTTCCAGTTTATAACCAAAGACTGCCTGAGATTCTGTATGGTTGACATCCGCTGGGAGGGTTGCAGCCAGAGATCAGCTCCCTAGAAGAGACACAAGGTGCACCAGACCCGCACGCCCAGAAACTGAGGCTGGGACCGCAGAGGGAGTAAGGCGCCCTGCACCCGGGGAGAGTGCGCTCCTCAAGCTCCTGGCTGCCTGAGCTGCTCCGTCGGGGAAGGCACAAAACGCAGGCCCAACCGAGTCTGCACCTTTGTGGCATACCCGAGAACCTGAACCTGAACGGCTTAGGCCTGGGAAGTGCACGCAACTCAGGGCCCGCTCCCTGGAGAGCAGCCTGGAGCCTGAGCAGTGTAGACGAGGAAAGGACACGCGCCGTGAGCGGGGGCAAACCCAGTGTGGCCGGAACACTGCGAGTGCTCCCCACACGCGCCAGTGACATTTGTCTCCAGCGCCCCTCCCTCCCCACAGCACGACTGAACAAGCGAACCTAAACAAGAGACCACCTCCACCCACTTGTGTCAGGACGGAAGTTAGACACTGAAGAGACCTGCAAACAGAAGCCAAATAAACAAAGGGAACCACTTTAAGAAGTGACAGGTGCAACAGATTAAAATCCCTGTAGTTAACACCGACTACACTGAAGGGGCCTATACATATTGAGAGGTATAAGCTGGAACAAGGAGCTATCTGAAACTGAACTGAACCCACACAACCCACAACAGCTCCAGAGAAATTCCTAGATATATTTTTACTTTTTTTTAATTGAAAATTTTTTTTCTTCTTTTTTTAAGTCCACTATTACTTCTTTAATTTTCACTTTTATAAGCCACTATTACCTTGCAAAAAAAAAAAAAAAATGACCCTATCTTTAAAGCAAACTTCATATATATTTCTTATACATTTTGTGTTTTTGTTTTCTTTTAATATTGTATTTTTAACAGTCTTCCCTCTACTCTAGCTCTTTTTTCTTTTTTTTTCTTTTTTTTTTTCATTTATTTTTATTAGTTGGAGGCTAATTACCTCACAACATTGCAGTGGGTTTTGTCATACATTGACAAGAATCAGCCATGGAGTTACATGTATTCCCCATCCCGATCCCCACTCCCACTTCCCTCTCCACCCCGATTCCTCTGGGTCTTCCCAGTGCACCAGGCCCCAGCACTTGTCTCATGCATCCCACCTGGGCTGGTAATCTGTTTCACTATAGATAATATATATGCTGTTCTCTCAAAATATCCCACCCTCGCCTTCTCCCACAGAGTCCAAAAGTCTGTTCTGTACATCTGTGTCTCTTTTTCTGTCTTGCATATAGGGTTATCATTACCATCTTTCTAAATTCCACATATATGTGTTAGTATGCTGTAAAGTTCTTTATCTTTCTGGCTTACTTCACTCTGTATAATGGGCTTCAGTTTCATCCAGCTCATTAGAACTGAATCAAATGAATTCTTTTTAACGGCTGAGTGATATTCCATGGTGTATATGTACCACAGCTTCCTAATCTATTCATCTGCTGATGGGCATCCAGGTTGCTTCCATGTCCTGGCTATTATAAACAGTGCTGCAATGAACATTGGGGTACACGTGTCTCTTTCAGATCTGGTTTCCTCAGTGTGTATGCCCAGAAGTGGTATTGCTGGGTCACATGGCAGTTCTATTTCCAGTTTTTTAAGGAATCTCCACACTGTTCTCCATAGAGGCTATACTAGCTTGCATTCCCACCAACAGTGTAAGAGGGTTCCCTTTTCTCCACACCCTCTCCAGCACTTATTGCTTGTAGACTTTTGCATAACAGCCATCCTGACTGGCATGTAATGGTACCTCATTGTGGTTTTGATTTGCATTTCTCTGATAATGAGTGATGTTGAGCATCTTTTCATGTGTTTGTTAGCCATCTGTATGTCTTCTTTGGAGAAATGTCTGTTTAGTTCTTTGGCCCATTTTTTGATTGGGTCATTTATTTTTCTGGAATGGAGCTTCAGGACTTGCTTGTATATTTTTGAGATTAATCCTTTGTCTGTTGCTTCATTTGCTATTATTTTCTCCCAATCTGAGGGCTGTCTTTTCACCTTACTTATAGTTTCCTTTGTTGTGCAAAAGCTTTTCAGTTTCATTAGGTCCCATTTGTTTATTTTTGCTTTTATTTCCAATATTCTGGGAGGTGGGTCATAGAGGATCCTGAGGTGATTTATGTCGGAGAGTGTTTTGCCTATGTTCTCCTCTAGGAGTTTTTATAGTTTCTGGTCTTACATTTAGATCTTTAATCCATTTTGAGTTTATTTTTGTGTATGGTGTTAGAAAATGTTCAAGTTTCATTCTTTTAAAGTGATTGACCAGTTTTCTCAGCACCACTTGTTAAAGACGTGGTCTTTTTTCCGTTTTATATCCTTGCCACCTTTGTCAAAGATAAGGTGTCCATAGGTTTGTGGATTTATCTCTGGGCTTTCTATTCTGTTCCATTGATCTATATTTCTGTCTTTGGGCCAGTACCATACTATCTTGATGACTGTGGCTTTGTAGTAGAGCCTGAAGTCAGGCAGGTTGATTCCTCCAGTTCCATTCTTCTTTCTCAAGATTACTTTGGCTATTCAAGGTTTTTTGTATTTCCATACAAATTGTGAAATTATTTGTTCTAATTCTGTGAAAAATACCATTGGTAGCTTGATAGGGATTGCATTGAATCTATAGATTGCTTTGGGCAGTATAGCCATTTTGATATACTGATTCTTCCAATCCATGAACACGGTATGTTTCTCCATCAGTTTGTGTCCTCTTTGATTTCTTTCATCAGTGTTTTATAGTTTTCTATGTATAGGTCTTTTGTTTCTTTAGGTAGATATACTCCTAAGTATTTTATTCTTTTTGTTGCAATGGTGAATGGTATTGTTTCCTTAATTTCTCTTTCTGTTTTTTCATTGTTAGTGTATAGGAATGCAAGGGATTTCTGTGTGTTAATTTTATATCCTGCAACTTTACTATATTCATTGATTAGCTCTAGTAATTTTCTGGTAGAGTCTTTAGGGTTTTCTATGTCGAGGATCATGTCATCTGCAAACAGCAAGAGTTTCACTTCTTTTCCTATCTGGATTCCTTTTATTTCTTTTTCTGCTCTGATTGCTGTGGCCAAAACTTCCAAAACTATGTTGAATAGAAGTGGTGAGAGTGGGCACCCTTGTCTTGTTCCTGATTTCAGGGGAAATGCTTTCAATTTTTCACCATTGAGGGTGATGCTTGCTGTGGGTTTGTCATATATAGCTTTTATTATGTTGAGGTATGTTCCTTCTATTCCTGCTTTCTGGAGAGTTTTAATCATAGATGAGTGTTAAATTTTGTCAAAGGCTTTCTCCACATCTATTGAGATAATCATATGGTTTTTATCTTTCAATTTGTTAATGTGGTGTATTACATTGATTGATTTGCAGATATTAAAGAATCCTTGCATTCCTGGGATAAAGCCCACTTGGTCATGGTGTATGATTTTTTTAATATGTTGTTGGATTCTATTTGCTAGAATTTTGTTAAGGATTTTTGCATCTATGTTCATCAGTGCTATTGGCCTGTAGTTCTCTTTTTTTGTGGCATCTTTGTCTGGTTTTGGAATTAGGGTGATGGTGGCCTCATAGAATGAGTTTGGAAGTTTACCTTCTTCTGCAATTTTCTGGAAGAGTTTGAGTAAGATAGGTGTTAGCTCTTCTCTAAATTTTTGGTAGAATTCAGCTGTGAAGCCCTCTGGTCCTGGGCTTTTGTTTGCTGGAAGATTTCTGATTACAGTTTCGATTTCCTTCCTTGTGATGGCTCTGTTTCTACTCTAGATTTTTAATCTTCATTTTTTACTATTTGATATCAATTTTGGACATTTAAGAATCCAATATTCAGTACCCATTTTTACTCAGGAGTGTGATTACTGGTTTGATTACTCCCTCCCCTTTTGACCCTCCTTTTTCTCCCCCAGGTCACCTCTATTTCCCCCCTGCCCCTTCTCTTCTCAATCCAATTCTGTGAATCTCTGTGAGTGTTCTGGGCTGCAGAGAACACTTAGGGAACAGGGTACTGCCTAGATCTGTCTCTCTCCTCTCGATTCCCCCCTTTTCTCCTCCTCACCTCTATCTCCTTCCTCCCTCTCCTCTTCTTCATGAAACTATGTGAACCTCTCTGGGTGGAACCCAGTGAGGTGTGAACCTCACTGTGGAGAATCTTTTCAACATTAACCTAAAAGTTTTATTATCAGTGCTGTATGGATGGAGAAGTCTTCAGGCTACTGGAAGAATAAGACTGAAATCCAGAGGCAGGAGGCTTCAGCCCAAAACCAGAGAATACCAGAGAACTCCTGACTACAGGGAACATTAATTAACAAGAGATCATCCAAAAGCCTCCATACCTACACTGAAACAAACCACCACCCAAGAGCCAATAAGTTCCAGAGCAAGACATACCATGCAAATTCTATAGCAATGCAGGAACATAGGCCTGAGTGTCAATATATAAGCTGCCCAAAGTCACACCAAACCCATAAACATCTCAAAACTCACTACTGGACATTCCATTGCACCCCAGAGAGAAGAAATCCAGCTCCATGCACCAGAACACCAGTGCAAACTTCCCTAACCAGGAAACCTTGACAAGCTAATCCTCCAACCCCACCCACTAGGAGGAACCTCCACAATAAAGAGGAACAACAAACTACTAGAATACAGAAAGGCCACCCCAAACACAGCAATCTAAACAAGATGAAAAGGCAGAGAAATAACCAGCAGGTAAAAAAAAAAACCAAAACATGAAAAATGCCCACCAAACCAAACAAAGAGGAGGAGATAGGGAATCTACCTGAAAAAGAATTTACAATAATGATAATAAAAATGATCCAAAATCTTGAAAACAAAATGGAGTTACAGATAAATAGCCTGGAGACAAGGATTGAGAAGATGCAAGAAATGTTTAACAAGCAGCTAGAAGAAATAAAAATGAGTCAGTTAATAATGAATAATGCAATATATGAAATCAAAAACGCTCTGGAGGGAACCAACAGTAGAATAAAGGAGGCAGAAGATAGGATAGTGAGGTAGAAGATAGAATGGTGGAACTAAATGAAGCAGAGAGGAAAAAAGAAAAAAGAATCAAAAGAAATGAGGACAACCTCAGGGACCTCTGGGACAATGTGAAACGCCCCAACATTTGAATCATACGAGTCCCAGAAGAAGAAGACAAAAAGAAAGGTCATGAGAAAATACTCGAGGAGATAATAGCTGAAAACTTCCCTAAAATGGGGACAGAAATAGTCACACAAGTCCAAGAAACCCAGAGAGTCCCAAACAGGATAAACTCAAAGTGAAACACCCCAACACATATTAATTAAATTAACAAAGATCAAACACAAAGAACAAATATTAAAAGCAGCAAGGGAGAAACAACAAAATAACACACAAGGGGATTCCCATAAGGATAACAGCTGATCTTTCAATAGAAACTCTTCAGGCCAGAAGGGAATGGCAGGACATACTTAAAGTAATGAAAGAGAATAAGCTACAACCCAGATCACTGTACCCAGCAAGAATCTCATTCAGATATGAAGGAGAACTCAAAAGCTTTACAGACAAGCAAAAGCTGAGAGAATTCAGCACCACCAAACCAGCTCTCCAACAAATGCTAAAGGATCTTCTCTAGACAGGAAACACAGAAAGGGTGTATAAACGCGAACCCAAAACAACAAAGTAAATGGCAACGGGACCATACCTATCAATCATTACCTTAAATGTAAATGGGTTGAATGCCCCAACCAAAAGACAAAGACTGGCTGAATAGATGCAAAAATAAGACCCCTATATATGCTGTCTACAAGAGACCCACCTCAGGGCTGGAAAAAAAAAATATTTCACGCAAACAGAGACCAAAAGAAAGCAGGAGTCATAATACTCATATCACATAAAATAGACTTTAAATAAAGGCTGTGAAAAGAGACAAAGAAGGACACTACATAATGACCAAAGGATCAATCCAAGAAGAAGATAAAACAATTATAAATATATATGCACCCAACATAGGAGCACCGCAATTTGTAAGGTAAATGCTAACAAGTATGAAAGAGGAAATTAATAGTAACACAATAATAGTGGGAGACTTTAATACCCGACTCACAACTATGGATAGATCAACTAAACAGAAAATTAACAAGAAAACACAAACTTTAAATGACACAATGGACCAGCTAGACCTAATTGATGTCTTTTGGACATTTCACCCCAAAACAATCAATTTCACCTTTTTCTCAAGTGCACACGGAAACTTCTCCACAATAGATCACATCCTGGACCATAAATCTAGCCTTGGCAAATTCAAAAAAATTGAAATCATTCCAGTCATCTTTTCTGACCACAGTGCAGTGAGATTAGATCTCAATTACAAGGAAAAAATTCTTAAAAATTCAAACATATGGAGGCTAAATAACACGCTTCTGAATAACCAACAAATCATAGAAGAAATCAAAAAAGAAACCAAAATATGCATAGAAATGAATGAAAATGAAAAGACAACAACCCAAAACCTATGGGACACTGTAAAAGCGGTGCTAAGGGGAAGATTCATAGCATTACAGGCTTACCTCAAGAAACAAGAAAAAAGTCAAATAAATAACCTAGCGCTACACCTAAAGCAATTACAGAAGGAAAAAATGAAGAACCCCAGGGTTAGTAGAAGGAAAGAAATCTTTAAAAATAGGGCAGAAATAAATGCAAAAGAAACAAAAGAGACCATAGCAAAAATCAACAAAGCTAAAAGCTGGTTTTTTTGAAAAAATAAACAAAATTGACAAACCATTAGCAAGACTCATTAAGAAACAAAGGGAGAAGAACCAAATTAACAAAATTAGAAACGAAAATGGAGATATCACAGCAGACAACACTGAAATACAAAGGATCATAAAAGACTACTACTAGCAGCTATATGCCAATAAAATGGACAACTTGGAAGAAATGGACAAATTCTTAGAAAAGTATAACTTTCCAAAACTGAACCAGGAAGAAATAGAAGATCTTAGCAGACCCATCACAAGCACAGAAATTGAAACTGTAATCAGAAATCCTCCAGCAAACAAAAGCCCAGGACCAGATGGCTTCACAGGTGAATTCTACCACAAATTTAGAGAAGAACTAACACCTATCTTACTCAAACTCTTCCAGAAAATTGCAGAAGAAGGTAAACTTCCAAACTCATTCTATGAGGCCACCATCACCCTAATACCAAAACCAGACAAAGATGCCACAAAAAAAAAAAAAAACTACAGGCCAATATCACTGATGAACATAGATGCAAAAATCCTTAACAAAATTCTAGCAAACAGAATCCAGCAACATATTAAAAATATCATACATCATGACCAAGTGGGCTTTATCCCAGGAATGCAAGGATTCTTTAATATCCACAAATCAATCAATGTAACACATCACATTAACAAATTGAAAGATAAAAACCATATGATTATCTCAATTCACCATTGCAACGAAAAGAATAAGATACTTAGGAATATATCTACCTGAAGAAACAAAAGACCTATATATAGAAAACTATAAAACACTGGTGAAAGAAATCAAAGAGGACACAAATAGATAGAGAAATATACCATGTTCATGGATTGGAAGAGTCAATATTGTCAAAAAGGCTATACTACCCAAAGAAATCTATAGATTCAATGCAATCCCTATCAAGATGCCAACGGCATTCTTCACAGAACTGGAACAAATAATTTCACAATTTGTATGGAAATACAAAAGAACCTCGAATAGCCAAAGCAATCTTGAGAAAGAAGAATGGAACTGGAGGAATCAACCTGCCTGACTTCAGGCTCTACTACAAAGCCACAGTCATCAAAACAGTATGGTACTGGCACAAAGACAGAAATATAGATCAATGGAACAAAATAGAAAGCCCAGAGATAAATCCACGTACCTATGGATACCTTATCTTCGACAAAGGAGGCAAGGGTATACAATGGAAAAAAGACACCTCTTTAACAAGTGGTGCTGGGAAAACTGGTCAATCACTTGTAAAGAATGAAACTAGAACACTTTCTAACACCATACACAAAAATAGACTCAAAATGGATTAAAGATCTAAATATAAGACCAGAAACTATAAAACTCCTAGAGGAGAACATAGACAAAACACTCTCCAACATAAAGCACAGCAGGATCCTCTATGACCCACCTCCCAGAATATTGGAAGTAAGAGAAAAAATAAACAAATGGGACCTAATGAAACTTAAGAGCTTTTGCACAACAAAGGAAACTATAAGCAAGGTGAAAAGACAGCCCTCAGATTGGGAGAAAATAATAGCAAATGAAGAAACACACAAAGAACTAATCTCAAAAATATACAAGCAACTCCTGCAGCTCAATTCCAGAAAAATAAACGACCCAATCAAAAAGTGGGCCAAGGAACTAAACAGACATTTCTCCAAAGAAGACATGCAGACAGCTAACAAACTCATGAAAAGATGCTCAACGTCACTCATTATCAGAGAAATGCAAATCAAAACCACAATGAGGTACCATTACTCGCCAGTCAGAATGGCTGCTATCCAAAAGTCTACAAGCAATAAATACTGGAGAGGGTGTGGAGAAAAGGGAACCCTCTTACACTGTTGGTGGGAATGCAAGCTAGTATAGCCACTATGGAGAACAGTGTGGAGATTCCTTAAAAAACTGGAAATAGAAGTGCCATATGACCCAGCAATACCACTTCTGGGCATACACACTGAGGAAACCAGAATTGAAAGAGACACGTGCACCCCAATGTTCATCGCAGCACTGTTTATCATAGCCAGGACATGGAAGCAACCTAGATGCCCATCAGCAGACCAATGGATAAGAAAGCTGTGGTACATATACACCATGGAATATTACTCAGCCATTAAAAAGAATACACTTGAATCTGTTCTAATGAGCTGGATGAAACTGAAGCCCATTATACAGAGTGAAGTAAGCCAGAAAGAAAAACACCAATACAGTATACTAACTTATATATGTGGAATTTAGAAAGATGGTAATGATAATCCTATATGCAAGACAGAAAAAGAGACACAGATACATAGAACAGACTTTTGGACTCTATGGGAGAATCGAGGGTGGGATGATCCAAGAGAATAGAATTGAAACATGTATATTATTGAAACATGTAATTGTGAAACATCACCAGTCCAGGTTTGATGCATGAGACAAGTGCTCAAGGCTGGTGCACTAGGATGACCCAGAGGGATGGAATGGGGAGGGAGGTGGGAGGGGGGTTCAGGATGGGGAACACGTGTAAATCCATGGCTGATTCATATCAATCTATGGTAAAAAAAAAAAAAAAAAAAAAAAAAAAAAAAAAAAAAACACTTAAAAAAAAGAAACACAATGAAATATTACTGTTATATAGAAGAATAAAATTTTGCCATTTGCAACAACATGAATAGACCTGGGGGTACTATGTTTAGTGAAATAAGTAAGATATAGACAAGTACTACATATTTCCACTTAAATGTGGAATCTAAAAAATAAAGCAAACAAACAGGAACAAACTCACAGATACAAAAAACTAACTAATGGTTACCAGTGGCAACTAGAGGGCCAAAATAGGTGAAGGAAATTAACAGGTATGCACTACTGAGCATTAAGTAAATAAGCTATAAGGATGTAATACATAGCACAGGGAATATAACCAATGCATTATAATAACTTTATATGGGGTATGATCTATAAAAATAAAGCATCCCAATGCTTTAATCCTCAATCTTGTACACTGTAAATCAATCAACTATATTTCAATAAATATACAATGCAAAACAATTGGTAGAATTAAAAGAAAATAGAAAATCCATCTTTAATGTGACATTCTAATTGATCCTAGCATCTAATTACAGGACGGCATGGCAACCCACTCCAGTACTCTTGCCTGGAGAATCCCATGGACAGAGGAGCCTGGCAGACTATGGTCAATAGGGTCGCAAAGAGTCAAACATGACTGAAGCAACTTAGCATAACACACAGTATCTAATTAAAGAAGCTAACTAAATTTAGCAATACTATAGAACAGTTGAACAAAAATAATTTAAAAATTGGTAAACTTAACTCATATACTGAATACTATGCTCCAAAACTTTCAGTTCAGTTCGGTTCAGTTGCTCAGTCGTGTCTGACTCTTTGTGACCCCATGAATCGCAGCACACCAGGCCTCCCTGTCCATCACCAACTCCCTGAGTTTACTCAAACTCATGCCCATCGAGTCGGAGATGCCATCCAGCCATCTCATCCTCTATCATCCCCTTCTCCTCCTGCCCCCAATCCCTCCCAGCATCAGGGTCTTCTCCAATGAGTCAACCCTTCGCATGAGGTGGCCAAAATACTGGAGTTTCAGCTTCATCATCAGTCCTTCCAAAACTTTAGGATATATCTAATTTTTCCTCTATCTCCAATCATATCCTGAAATATAAAACAAGTCCTAAACTCTGAATTGATTATTGATGTGTAGTAAATAATCTTGCACTAATTTAGTAACAAAGTAAGCAATTCCTATTTAACCTACAGATCAAAAAGTAATCATAATTTAAATTCTACTATACTTGTAAATGACATGTTAGTTTTAAAACATGGCCTCAACTCCCTATGACATCTTTTTCTTAACTGAAATATAGTTGATTTACCATGGTGCTGACATCTCTCTTATCAAGAAGTGAGTTCTACGGGCCTTCCCCTTGAATTTGGGCTGTGTTTTTACCAATGAAATAAGATGGAAGAAGGTTACTGTACCAGGTTATGGTCCCTGTTGTCAGGAGCCAGTAGGTTCTACTTTGTTCCTCTGGATACTCCCTCCTGGCCCTCAGACACCACCCTGTAAGGAAGCTGGTGCAGTCTTGGCAAAGACTTGGGTGGAGATGCCCATGTGGAGGGGAACAAAAGCACCTCCTTGTCAGCCACCTTGATTGAGCCATTCTAAGACTGCAATCTGCTCCCATTCAAGCCACATGGCAGAGAGACAATTATAATTCACTCAGCCCTCAATAAATTGCAGACTCATGAACTAAATAAGTGACTGGTGTAGAAACCAAAAACTACTTGCTATCAGCAAAATAAGCTGTTTGAGGAGGGGAAGGTGGAAGAGTATGAATCCCATGTGGTTAGCAGTTAACTAAATCAGAATCCCCAAAAAGATCTTGTTTTGGTAGGCAGGCTTCCAGTACATCTTCTCCCATCAACTGATTAGATGCCCAAATTGTGTACGACACAGCTTTCTTTTTAGCTGAAACACTAAACACATGTTTAAGGATGGCAGAATAATTGGTAGCATTTGATTGCCCACTTCCTTCTAAGGATTTATGGACATTGTTTATGTGCTGTAACCTTGTACAAGTGAGTCCAAAGCCCGGGAATTCAACTCAAGAATAACTTGAAAGAGTGTGACATAAAAGTTGGCGTTCTTAATTTTCTCACATATGCAAGTGAACAAGCAACTGAATTTAAAAAAAAAAAAAAAAAACAAGATGATGTTGGAAAAAATAACCTAGAGTCATGTATTAATAGTATGAGAGATCTGCTTTCATAGAATGTGGGTTAAAGCCATTGACCCCTTCATAGGGTATCTCTCATCATTAAAAAAAAAATAAAGATGTTTGAAACTTGTTAGAAAGAAAACAAGCCCAAATTTCTAATGTCTATCTTGAACTTTCATATTTTGAATACACAGTTTGACAAATTATGATAAACATTCTAAAGATTAAAAAGAGAAGTTAGAAAGCAAAAAAAAGTAAGAGAAAGAAAGTGGCTGTCAAAGATTTGGATCAGTTCCCAGGTCATCAAAAGCAGTAGGTGATGAAGATTTTCAACTGATAAACGTAACTGTGTGTACGCAGTTGCTCAGTCGTGTCTGACTCTGCAGTCCCAAGGACTGTAGCCTGCCAGGCTCCTCTGCCCATGGAATTTTCCAGGCAAGAATACTGGAGGTTGAGGTACCATTTCTTATTCCAGGTGATCTTTCCAACCCAGAGATCAAATCCACATCTCTTGCACTGGCAAGTAGATTCTTTACCACTAGCGACACTTGGGAAGCCTGCTGGTGCTGCTGCTAAATCGCTTCAGTCGTGTCCGACTCTGTGCGACCCCATAGACGGCAGCCCACCAGGCTCTGCCGTCCCTAGGATTCTCCAGGCAAGAACACTGGAGTGGGTTGCCATTTCCTTCTCCATGGGAAGCCTGAGTTATACCTAATTATGAACCAATGTGAGTGAAAAGTACAAGCGTGAAAGAATAAGATGAGAAATTTTCATTTATGTTCCAAGAGGGAAGAGATGAGCTCCTCGACATTATCAGCAGTTCACTGATAAATTCTGTATCAATTTCACAACTATCTCAGAGCTCTGAAACATTTCATAACTTTCAATTTAGTCTTCAGACTATAGAAACCCCCAAATTTCTGTGTAAAAGTCTGCATAGTCTCAGAATTTATAATACTTGGTTAGATTCTCTTCTCTAAATTTAAAAATAAGTTGCCTCCTTTGCTCTATCCATTTCGAAGTTCAACATATTCACCACCTCCCATACTTTAGGCAGACCATAAAGGGAATTTATTCTAAATCTAAGAAAACTAGAGACAATTCTTAAATTTTCATGAAGGAAAGCAAGCTGTGTTGCTTATAGTTACACACTATGAATTTATTTGTCTTCTCTTGATATCTTCAATAGCAAAGTATTACATAATAGCAAAGTATTAAAGTACTTGACTTATATAATACTGCTAACTATATACAACCATTTTCAAAATGTGCAACAGCAGCATGATCTCTTTCATAGCTCCAACTTTGTACTTCAATTTGATATATATATTTCTATAGATTATAGACAGATATTTGGATAGACAGATAAATGGCAACTCACTTTCTCATTGTCAGTAATATCCATTTGACAAACATGCTATATTATCCATATATTTCATATGTGCTCATAGCATGTTCATAACATGTTACAGCCCAGGACTTGTAGGCCATTTGCTAGAGCACTTGTCAACTGCATCTCCAAACAAATGCATTTACTAAGAGTGAGTGGAGATACTTCTTATGTCTTAAGCTAATTGTGCTTGATATATATGAAATGTAATTATGAAAGTGAAGGTGTTAGTCACTCAGTCCTGTCCTACTCTGTGACGCCATGGACTATAGCCCGCCAGGCTCCTCTGTCCATGGAATTCTCCAGGCAAGAATACTGGAGTGGGTTGCTATTTCCTGCTCCAGGGGATCTTCCTGACCCAGGGGTCAAACCCAGGTCTTCCGCATTGCAGGCGGATTCTTTACCATCTGAGCCACCAGGGAAGCTTGATATATATGAAATGTAATTAAATTAGAACAAAATTAAAATTAAAAAAAAAATCTGAGGGAGAGATGATACCTATTTCTTCTAAGAAAAGTAACTTGAATGCTTTAGGAAGACACAATAAAGAAACATAATGTAATAATGCTTTCAAATTAGACATGAATGTCAATCTAGGACAAGCTGAGGAATGCAAGCAGAAAGATTTTGCTTAGAGGGTTACACAAGTCTCTTTAATGTATTACTTTAAAAAGTGCCATTCAGAGGTGGGGATGGGGAGTTGTTTAGCAGGAACAGGCTTTCAGATTTGCAAAACAAAACAGTTCTGTTTCATGACAAGGTGAATATACTTAACATTATTGAGTTGTATACTTTTTTAAAGTCAAACTAGGTATTACAGATAACAGAATTATAGGCATATTTTTTCCAAGAATTACAATCAACTGAACACTGTTCTTTTAAAAAAAAAAAGGTTCTACACTAAAAGACTCACAAATAAATTATGTGCATGTGTGTGATTTTGAGTAAACATAAAACATTAGATTCATGTGAATATTTTTATGTTTTCCTCTTTAACCAACACAATTGTGTCTAATGTTACTGTGCATAAGACACTTGTACAGGCTATTAAATCTGAGCATGCTGTCTTTCTAAACTTTGGTGAAGAGTTTTCAAATGACATTTCTTGATTGGAGTCGTAGGCTATTGAGGCAGAGTGCAGACCTGTAGCGGTGGGGGTGGGTGTGAAGGAGGGAGATGGGGGGTTGGAGAGAGGGTACATGTGAGATGCAAAGAGAAGACAGAAGATCCCCGGACTCGAAATGCAGGATTTCAATTCCTCTTTAACCAGAAAGCTCTGATCTCATTTGGAATAAACTGGGTGCTAGGTGAGAGGTCACCAGAAAACAAAAACATCTATGTGTTTTAAAAGTTTGAGAAACATGGTTTTAAATGTCAAAAGACAGGGAGATGGAATAGCACATGCCTATTATCTGCCAGTGAACTATGCTAGGTCTTTTTAAAGTGCAGGTATTATTTGTTTAATTTTCACAGGAAATTTAAGACAGAGTTATTGCTATCTAATTTTGCTGAGAGAAAATATGCCTCAGTTACATTAAGTCAGGCAGAATCATACTGCTTATATGAAAAGTAAGGCATGTGATAAACAAGCCTGTTTGTTTTTTTTTTCATTCACCTTTACTAATTGGAGGCTAACCACTCTACAATATTGTAGTGATTTTTGTCATACATTGACATGAATTAGCCATGGATTTACATGTATTCCCCATCCCGATCCCCCCTCCCACCTCCCTCTCGACCCGATCCCTTTGGCTCTTCCCAGTGCACCAGGTCCGAGCACTTGTCTCATGCACCCAACCTGGGCTGGTGATCTGTTTCACCCTAGATAATATACATGTTTCGATGCTGTTCTCTCGAAACATCCCACCCTTGCCTTCTCCCACAAAGTCCAAAATTCTCTTCATTTGAATTAGTTCTAATGAGATGGATGAAACTGGAGCCCATTATACAGAGTGAAGTAAGCCAGAAAGATAAAGACCATTACAGTATACTAACACATATATATGGAATCTAGAAAGATGGTAATGATAACCCTATATGCAAAACAGAAAAAGAGACACAGATGTACAGAACAAGCCTGTTTTCATACCGAGTTTTATAACTCTTCTCTGTTCGCTTTTTCTAAATATAATTTAATACATTTTACCAAGTATCTTCACTAATTTCTCAGATTTCTCATCATTAATCTGTGGAAGATCTCATTTTTTGTTCTGAATCAAGGTATCTTGAAAGAACAAGCTCACCACAAATCCAGGAAGAAGGACCTATGTTTCTAGGCAGAAAATTGATGACTTTATCTAGAAACTCAGAGGTTCATTTCACTGAGATAAATTTTTATAAAAACAAAATCATAAAAAGATTTCTTTACAACTTAGCTGTTTTGGAAGTAAGAAAGTTGATTACTTTCCTTTCACTGCACAAAGAGGAAAGGCCAAGGGCAAAGAACATTGCTGAAGTCCCAGATACAAGTTCCATGATATTTAGCTTGCTGATTTACTTCCGGTTTTATAGCCATACATGCAGTTTTGTCACACAAATTTGTATATAAATTATCATATTATAAATAAATTATTCAGAGATATAACTCTTAGAATTTGATAAGTTTATGATTTTTGTTTCTCTTGGACAAATAGCATAGCATCACGGTTCAGCGTCTGCTCTATGTTTTTATTACTGATAGCTTTCCACTCTTGGGGGAAAAAACCGAAGTAACAAAATATAAGGGACACAAAGCAACAAAAAATAAGTACCACAAACCCTAAAATTTTTTGTCGATATCGCTGTGCAACAAAAGATGGAATAGCTCTTTGTTCTAACACGTTGCATAACGATACAGGTACATGATCTTGATAATTCAACAAAGGGAAGGGGAAAGGGCAATCTCAAACCAAAGCAAAGAATTTTGAATGTAATGCCTTCACTTGCAGTCTCACACAGGCACCAAAAAAAGTGCCATTTGTGGTGGGGAGGGGGGCATGTTTTAAGAAAAGAAAATAGCTTTTCAAAGGCTGTTTCTCCCTTTAAATGTTGCTTAAAAGCTTTTTAAAACGCAGCTTTTTTCTTCTCCTTAGGCATCAACAGGAGATAATTGCCTTAGCATGCTTTTAAATAATCCTGTTTAAGGCACAAAGTAGCATGGAAGCCTGTGCTTGGAAAACTTTTTACTTAACTGGATTGTGAGGGTGTGGATCTGGGGTCAGACAGAGAACCTCTACAAATAACACTTCAGATTTTCTTTTAGTATGATTTTTTAAATTTTTACCTTTTAAATTGTCAAACAGTAAAATTGACTCTTTCCTTTTTTCTGGTGAACACATCTGTGGATTTTAACACATATATAGTTTCATGTTACTACCACCATGATCAGGATACAGAATAATTCTGTCACCCCAGGGGGGAGGGGGGAACCCATGCTATCCTTTTATAAGTCACAACTTTCTCTTTTCCCTTAAGCCCTGGTAAACTGCTGATCCGTTCATCACATACTTCCATCTTTTTGAGACTGTCAGATAGAGTTCAACATGTTTTGTCTCTGAAGGGGATGACAGAGGATGAGATGGTTGGATGGCATCCTACTCAATGGACATGAGTTTGAGTAAATTCCAGGAGATACTAAAGGACAAGGAAGCCTGGCGTGCTGCAGTCCATGGGGTTGCAAAGAGTAGGACACGGCTGAGTGACTGAACAACAAAGGGGAAAGATCAACTTGAAAGTTCATGACACTTGAGGGGTGTCATGATTGTTTCTGCACAGAAAATGACCTGAGGAAATGAGATCAGTTGTGAAATACAAAAGTCTTGAGCCATGTATGGCAGCTGCTTCCCCATCGTTCTTTTTTTGTAAAATGCTTTTATTTGTATTTTTCGGCTGTGCCGGGTCTGGGCTGCATCCGCTTTCCCTCTAGCTGTGGCAGGTGGGGCTGCGCTCCAGTTGCAGTGCACGGCTTCTCACTGTGGTGGCTCCTCTTGTGAAGCACAGGCTCGAGGGTGCGTGGCCTCAAGGGCTGAGGCTCCCAGGTTCTAGGGCACAGTCTCAATAGCTGTGGCACGTAGGCTTAGTTGCTCTGGGACATGTGGGATCATCCGAGATCAGGGATCAGATCCGTGTCTCCTGCTTTGGCAGGTGGATTCTTTACCACTGAGCCACCAGAGAAGCCCTATCCATTGTTCTTTAAACCCTCGGAAGGATGCGTGGGGACCCAGGCAAATCAGAATAGGGGGACATCCTTCTCTGGAGGCAGAGCATTCAAGTCGTG
>JAJLRB010004884.1:0-28358 GCA_020976825.1 Odocoileus hemionus | reverse complement strand
CAATTTGACAAAATGAGGCAAGTCACATACCTTTGTCATAAGTGTACAAAGTCATAAGGTGTTGTTTTGCCTTGACATAAGCTAAAGCATATGAATAATCTGAGGCCATTTTTATACCAACCTAGAATCAAAAACAGTATTATATATATATATATTTATATATTACACACACACAAATATACATAAACAACTGAATCACTTTGCTGTACACCAGAAAACACTAAATCAGCTATACTTCAATTTTTTTGAAAAAATTGTAGAAAAAAAAAAAAAAAAAGAAAGCATAAGGAACCCAATCTAGAAGGTTTTTAAAACAGATGGCCTCTAAATCCACAGAAAGCAAAATGGATGTAGAAAACAAATGATTAACCCTGGCCCAGCAGTCAGATAAAGAAAATTTCATTTGAAATTCCTTTCCCAATTCTAAATTCTATTTTCAGATTGAGTGTTATCACAGGAAAACAGTTAAACAAGGAAGGTAAATCAGTTATGCACATTAGGGGAGTTATTTAATATACACTGAAGATTCAATAGATATGTAGAGAGAGAGCCCGATTAAGACAGGAGAGAGAAATAAGACAGGAGAGGGACAGAAAAGAAGAGGATATTTATATGCCAGGCAGTGAGTCCCTGTCTTTGAAGACCTTATAATCTACTAGGGAGATAAAATGACAATATATGAACTATAATGCACTGTCCTAAGTGCTCTGATGGGGAAATTCAGGGTGAAACGAGAGCACATGGACGGATACCTCACAGACAGCCAGTGTAATCACAATAGATCTTAAGAGGAGCTCACATCTAAACTAAAACTGAAAGGATGAGTTGGAGTTAACCAGAAAGGGGAAAAGGAGGGAAGAGTGCTTCACACACATGCAAAAGTCAGGGAGCAACCAGGTAAAATGCCCCTTTGATAAAGTATGGTTTTATGGATGAATCAGAGAGCGAAGGCAAGAAAGGCAAGAGATAGGATCAAAGAAGAAAGAAAGCATGTTCTTATGAAACCAGCAAAACCTATTCAAATTGCTTGGACATTTTTTTGAAAGTTATGACTGCGCCATTTTCAAAGATTAGTGAGAGCATTACCCCTGTTTCTTTTCCAAAGAAATTTCCTTGTTGGAATGAAGAGTGGATTGGAAGAACATAGAGGTGGAAAGGCGAGTCTTTAAAAGACACAGAGATGAAATCTTGAATTGGTACCAGGATACATGCATAGAGACTGATCTAGAAGGAATATGTACACTGTTGAATTTTCAAAAAAGACTTGAAAATTATATAGGAAAAAGTATGGACAGAAATCAGTGAACGTAATGTGGTAAGATATTATGGATTGAAGTACCAAGTTTCTTGGAACTGTGTAAATGGAAGATCACCAGATCGACACCTGTGTATCCAGGCATTGGCCTGAGGAAGAGTCTATTTTCAAGGGCCAATTAAAGTGCACTCAATAATTTGAACATGTGTTTTGTTAGTGGTCCACCTTTTTGTGCATCCAGGTAGGCCCATAATCAGTGGGCAGCTGGAGGTTACAACATATGAAACTCATTACAGAGATCTGGGCATGGAAATAAGTGATTCAGAAATTACCAAAATCTGTAGACAAGAAAAATCAGAGAGACTGGCAGTTTGGAACTGGGAAGAAGTTAGCTAAGCTGCAGATTGTCTCAGGAAATCATACCATGAGGCAGCCGACATCAGTTATCTCGGAAAAAAAATTAATATCTTTTGTAAAATGATGTTCCCCTACAAGAAGATTGTTATCTAGACCTCAGAAAATCTATAAAGAAAATAATTTTAGGCACAATCTATGCATTGGTCTAATTAGTGATGATGAAGGTCTTGAGAAAAATCTCTTTTCGATAGGGAAAGGGAGTTAAAAAATATGCAGAAACTCTGGGGATCAAGTTTGACATGTGTCTGCATATGAAAAAGCTTAAATGGCCGTCTTGAGGCTCAGCTCCATGCTCTATAAGAAAAAGACATAATTAACCCATAATTCAGGAAGAACAGTCTGTGAAGATTACGTTTTGTTTTTTTGTACAATAGGTAGAGTTTAAATCACTTCCAAAATAACCTGGAAGCATGATAGGGAAGTTCAATAAATGTAGTTATATCTATTCTTTTCCAATCAGCTTATTCGGGGGGGGGGGGGGGGGGGGGGGGGGGGGGGGGGGGGGGGGGGATGCGCTAAATTAAATTAGTAAAACATATAATAATGGGCCAGAACAAAAACTTTTTATCTATTTTTGTATGTATAAAGAAATAATTTTTTTAAAAGATAAGACTCAATATCATTTGTTGAGAATCAAGTTTCCCTTTTGTTATGATAGAATATTTGCTTTTTGCTCAAGCTCTGAAAGAGATGATTGCCAATTTTTATTCCAGGGTCGACTTGGTTTCATGAGACATAATAGAAGTCAATTTTTGCAGTTCCATTGACTTGACCACTGGGTAAGCCAAAATCACCATTCAACTACCATTGGTCTGGTTTTTTAAAATTTCTGTGATAGAGCTCTACTTAAAAAAAATGAAATTAAAATTGCATTCTGAATTCCTATAATATTGGATTTGCATTTAAATATTTTGATTGTTTTTGCTGTAGGTTTGAGATTGGTATTACCAGACAATATGTATAATATCTGTCCACCCAATTTAAAATGCTTGAAAAGTTAAAATAATGTTACTTGGGGTGGGCCCAGCTCACGCACAGTAATAAATTCCGGATAGTAAGTAAAAGGTGTTTACAGTAAGAATTAAATCAAGTTACAGGTTCACTGCTTCTCAGTGACCCAAGTGCTCGAATCTTGGAGGAATGCTATTTCAAAAACACACACTAGTCTTTTTGTGTCTTTATTTCAAAAAAGAATTACTAGTCATTTGATTCCTCTGTTCTTTTATGTTTGATAGGAACGTACTGGAAGTTTATGATGATCTTGTTTAATACTATACTAACTTTACAAAAACATTAAACTTAAAACAATGAAAAAAATATTCCCTATTTAATTAATTACCATCCTATAATTAGTGGGGAGAAGTTATGCAAGTGGTTTTAAAGTCACAAGTTCTGAAATCAGACTGCTAATATTTGCAAATGGGGAAACTGAAACACAGTTCAAAATAAGCTCCTTTGCCAAAGGTTATAGAGTTATGTAGTGGCTAAAGCCAACATTCAAACCCAGGCCAAGTACTAATAGCTAATATGTAGATAAACTTTTTTAAGATTTAATAATATAAGTCATGGACAGTGTAATAGCACAGTGCCTGGACTTTTGGTATTTATTAACCATTTTACTAACACAGGTTAAGTTTACTATACATAACAATATTTAAAAAAGGAAAAAAATAAAATTGAGGAAATTTTCATTCAATGTATAAAATTGTCCTGAAATTTTAGAGAAGTTTTCTTTTGTTTAATGGCAGAATGGCATTGCAGCCTATTATTTGATATGTGGTTGACCGGTGCCAGCAACTACTTTATGCTGTTTGATTGAAGGAACATGGCTTCTAGAGAGAAACTGCCTGGAATCTAATCATAAGTAAATGACATTTAATAGCTGTTGTGACCCTCTGACAAGCATATTTTAACCTCCCTGGGCTTCAGTTGTAAAAATGGAGATAATTAGAATACTAATCTGGGGAGGGAATAAATGAGTTATATATGTTAATGTGTGTGTGCATTAGTTCATGGAAATAGTAGAGACCTCAATTAAGTCATCATACTTCGCTATCATTACTATTTCTAGATGAAATTCATGCAGTTAAGATGTTAGTCACTCAGATAATGTCCCCGTGGACTGTAGCCCAACAGGACTCTTCTGTCCAAGGGATATTCCCAGTAAAGAGATGCTGGGAGTGGTGTTGCCATTTCCTCATCCAGGAAATCTTCACAACTCAGGTGATTAAAAACCCTCACATCTCCTGCATTACAGGCAGATTCTTTACCATCTGAGCCTCCAACAAAAGCCACACACTGTGAAGAATCAGTGCAAATTTAAAAAATAAAAAAAACATTTTTTTGGATACCATTATATAACACACAATACATATTAAAATCAGTAAGTACTATTTTTTCCATTGTGGTATAAATCATATAATTTTAAGTCAAGCTGCTTTTTATATTTTTCAAATTATAAATTAAAAAAGAATTTTAAATTCTTTTCTGCAAGGCAATAAAAGTTAGAGGAAAAAATCCACTTAAAAGGTGCAAAATGAAACTATAAAGGAAAAAAATAAAATGGCAACGTACATTCTAATCCTGAACACAGACAACACACAAAGAGTTTTCTCCTTTTTTTATGTCCCCCCTCAGGAACTCTTTTCTTGTTATATTTCATTATATCTGGCTTTTCCTCATCCTTAAAGTCTTACTTGAATATCATTTCCTCACAACAAGAAAGTCCCTCACCCTCCTGTAGAAAAAAGCTTACCTCACCTAATTCAATAATTAGCCTCCACCCTGTTTATTTCCTCCATTAACAGAAATAATAATATATTAATTATTTTATTCTGTTTTTTCTTATCTCCCTACTTAGAATAAAAGCTCTATTTAAGATGTGGTATTTCTTCTACATCTGTAGCCATCTGTTCATTCATTAGTTGGCCCTAGTTTAACTAATATGGTACATGCTGCCTCTTAACAAATATTTGTTGACTTAAAGTTAATAAAAGGCATAATATTTTTTTATATTCCACTGGCATTTGGAGCTTTATCTACAGAAAGATCCAATAATAATTTGGCCCTGAATTCACAAAAATACATGATTTAGGAACAATTTTGCTTAGCCCCAGTGGACCCTATTTGACTCAGGAAGTGGGAGGAATGAGATTGGCAGGGACCCAAGAGGAAAGAAGGGTAAGGAGCGCCCTCTGGACTTGAAAAACAGGGTTCCGAAAGGACCCACAGGGGAGTTCAAAGTCCACAAGCTCTATGATATTAATTAAGAGCCTCTTTAGTAGCTCCTGCCTGATCCAGAAAATAGGACTCTTCAAGAGTGGACTCCTCTGTCTCAACTTCCACCACAAAGACTGCAGAGAAGTATAATCTGAAATAGAAAATCTCACCAAGTTTGCCTGCTTAGGGTCTGCAGTCTCCACACAGCTGTCTGAATAAACGAAACATAGCCTTGTGGCAGAAACATCATGATGAACCTACTTTGTCGGTTGCAAATTCTCCAGACTTTCACAGCCAACTCCTTGGCCCCAGGATCAACATGTTTAGATTTACTGGGTGGTAATTCCAAGGTTTGCAATTCCATGACTACCCTCCCTCCTCATTTATCTGTGGTTTTTTCCATGTGTCGTTTTCTGCCTGGAATTGTCACCTTTATCTTTCTTTTTTTTTTTTAGATTTTAGGGATTGGCCTTTATTCTTTGTTGTTGTTCTTTTTTCATACATTGGCAGAATCAGACATGGATTTACTGTCATTCACCCTCTAATTCCTCCTCCTACCGCCTCCCTCCTCCAACCTACCATCGCTCTGGGTCTTCCCAGTGCAAACCAGACGCCTGAGCACCCGTCTCATCGCATCCAACCTGGGCTGATGATTTCTGTTTCACCTGTGATAGATATACACTGTTTCAAAATGCTGTTTCTCTTGGAAACATCCACCCTCACCTTCTCCCTTACATGAGTCCAAAAGTCTGTTCTGTACATCTGTGTCTCTTCTTTTTCTGTTTTGCATATAGGGTTTATCATTACCATCTTTCTAAATTCCATATAATATGCATTAGTAGCATCCCCTGTATTGAATCTTTATCTTTCTGCACCTCTTACTTCACCTCTGTATAAATAGGGCTCCAGTTTCATCACATCTCATTAAGAAACTGATTCAAATGAATTCATTTTTAATGGCTGAGGTAATATTCCATGGTATATGTACCACAGCTTCCTTGTATCCATTCGTCTGCTGATGTGGCATCTAGGTTGCTTCCATGTCCTGGCTATTATAAACAGTGCTGCAATGAAACCCAACAAACATTGGGGTGGTTAATAAAAAAACACGATGTGTCTCTTTCAGCATCTGGCTTTTCCTCGGTGTCCACTGGGTCCCTTGATGGCCACTCTCTAGTCACAACACACAAGAAAATGTCAGAAGCTTCCAAATCAGTCTAGTTTTTGTCATCACTGTTTTTGCTGCTTCTTCAGTTCAGTTCAGTCGCTCAGTCATGTCCGACTCTTTGCGACCCCATAAATCCACAGCACGCCAGGCCTCCCTATCAATCACAAACTCCCGGAGTTTACTCAAACTCATGCCCATCGAGTCGGTGATGCCATCCAGCCATCTCATCCTCTGTCATCCCCTTCTCCTCCTGCCCCCAATCCCTCCCAGCATCAGGGTCTTTTCCAATGAGTCAACTCTTCGCATGAGGTGGCCAAAGTATTGGAGTTTCAGCTTCAACATCAGTCCTTCCAATGAACACCCAGGATTTATCTCCTTCAGGATGGACTGGCTGGATCTCCTTGCAGTCCAAGGGGCTCTCAAGAGTCTTCTCCGACACCACTGTTCAAAAGTATCAATTCTTCGGTGCTCAGCTTTCTTCACAGTCCAGCTCTCACATCCATACATGACAACTGGAAAAACCATAGCCTTGACCAGACGGACCTTTGTTGGCAAAGTAATGTCTCTGCTTTTTAATATGCTGTCTAGGTTGGTCATAACTTTCCTTCCAAGGAGTAAGCGTCTTTTAATTTCATGGCTGCAATCACCATCTGTGGTGATTTTGGAGCCCAAAAAAATAAAGTCTGACACTGTTTCCACTGTCTCCCCATTTATTTCCCATGAAGTGATGGGACCAGATGCCATGATCTTAATTTTCTGAATGTTGAGCTTTAAGCCAACTTTTTCACTCTCCTCTTTCACTTTCATCAAGAGGCTTTTTAGTTCCTCTTTACTTTCTGCCATAAGGGTGGTGTCATCTGCATATCTGAGGTTATTGGTATTTCTCCCAGCAATCTTGATTCCAGCTTATACTTCTTCCAGCCCAGCGTTTCTCATGATTTACTCTGCATATAAGTTAAATAAGTAGGGTGACAATATACAGCCTTGATGTACTCCTTTTCCTATTTGGAACCAGTCTGTTGTCCCATGTCCAATTCTAACTGTTGCTTCCTGACCTGCATACAGGTTTCTCAAGAGGCAGGTCAGGTGGTCTGGTATTCCCATCTCCTTCAGAATTTTCCACAGTTTATTGTGATCCACACAGTCGAAGGCTTTGGGGTAGTCAATAAAACAGAAATAGATGTTTTTCTGGAACTCTCTTGCTTTTTCTGTGATCCAGCGGATATTGGCAATTTGATCTCTGGTTCCTCTGCCTTTTTTAAAACCAGCTTGAACATCTGGAAGTTCTCAGTTCACATATTGCTGAAGCCTGGCTTGGAGAATTTTGATCATTACTTTACTAGCGTGTGAGATGAGTGCAATTGCGTGGTAGTTTGAGCATTCTTTGGGATTGCCTTTCTTAGGGATTGGAATGAAAACTGACCTTTTCCAGTCCTGTGGCCACTGCTGAGTTTTCCTAATTTGCTGGCATATTGAGTGCAGCACTTTCACAGCATCATCTTTCAGGATTTGAAATAGCTCAACTAGAACTCCATCACATCCACTAGCTTTGTTCCTAGTGATGCTTTCTAAGGCCCACTTGACTTCACATTTCAGGATGTCTGGCTCGAGGTGAGTGATCACACCATTGTGATTATCTGGGTCATAAAGATCTCTTTTGCTGCTTCTCAAGTGGGTTCAAATTTTTTAGATAGGAGAGTCTTCTGTAGTTTCTATAGATGAAAAAAGCCAGGACAAAGACTCTGCCATGTATTCACATTTCAACATTCAGTTACTGAGGAACCAAATATAAGTCATTGTTTTGCATATGAACCAGAGAAAACTGGAGAGGGAAACGGAGGGAGGAGAAGAAAGAAACACATGGAAATACATGTGATATTTTATGTGTGACTGGGTTATATTAATAAATTATATTTGAGAATTCCATTAATGCAGAAACTGGACAAAAGTTGCACATCCATATATGTATATGCACATACATACACATACAGTTTGATACATATAAAACAGAAGGGGAGGGGCAGAGCACAACCTCTGAAAGAAAGATGTAGCCTGAGGACACAACATAAACTGATTAGAATCAAACAGGTCCAAGATGGCAGACAAGTCAACTTCCATTAGACCTTGATCCTCAGTATACACTCACTGCAACACATCAGCAAGCAAAAGGACACAACCAGAGGTGCCAGGACGGTTCCAAGGCTGACTCTCAAAGACCAAAATGTGAGTGGTGGTTCAGTTCCTAGAAATCTCCACCCAATCCCCCAAAATAGTTGGAATAATCCTCCCACTGCAATAGCCCTCTGCAATAGCCCACACTCTGTCTATGGAGTTCGTTTCTCCCAAGGCCGCTATCACCTTCTGAGATGGCCCATGCTCTGTCTGCAGAATGTACTTCTTTTTAAATAAATACACTTCTTACCTATCACTTTGTCTCTCACTGAATTCTTTCTACAATGAGACATTAAGAACCTGAGCTTCATTAGGTCCTGAAGCCAGGTGTGCAATATAAGTTGGCAGACCATGCGTTTTGGCCAGGTTCAAGTCCCAATCTGAGACAAACCGTTTCACACACACACACACACACACATACATATATACACACACAGTTTATTCTTGTTATTTGCTGTAATTATGTTTTATAACATTTCCATAAATACTGAATTAGCAAATACTAGACCATTGCTCTTAGGTAAACACAAAGTTAGGTTCCTGTGAGACTCCTGACACAACAGTTCCATCAACTGATTAATACATACCTTGTTGGACATGCATTTCTGTTTTAAAGATAACTTGTTTAATATATGTTGTTGGTTTCTTAACACTGAACACACAACCAACAGCTCTATAACTCAAGCCTGAATAAAGCTTATCTAACAAGTATATTTTCTCTCAAAGGAACAACCCAAACTTCTTGCCTTTAGGAACACTAGACAGCACTTCATCACTAAGGTTGGGCCAATCTTAAGCAGTGACATCAACAACAAAAGGCATAAAAATTGTGCAAAATGTGGCACTAAATAGACCATAGAAAGGACTTGTTTACGGTATGAGTGTTGAAACAAGAAGGCAGAGCTGCTGCCTGGATCCCACCTTAGTGGGGAATGTGTGCACTGGGTGATTCAAAGTTGTTTTGCTGCTTAGAACCTGTGTATGTCCACAAATGACAGATGAGGCGCCTCAAGTGTTGATTTGGGGGTTACAAATATATTTTAATGAGTAGGTACATTCACAAATATAAAATTGTGAATAATGAGAATCGGCAGGAGGCAGATGTCTCCCCCAACCCTGGGTAAAGTAATTAAGAGATTTTTTCCCTGTGGACCAATATTCCAAGACAAAAATAGCAGGACAGTTGAGAGGGGAAACTGGGTCCTGCCCGGATAGAAGATCTGAGACCACATATTTCTCATTCTCAAAGTCAGGAGACCTCCTCTACCATACAGGTGCAGAAAGCCCCCTTAGACATCAAAAGGGGAGTGATGCTAAGCGATGCTAACTACCTGTAGACCTGTAGAGATGAGTGTACATGCATGGAGGATCCTGAGACATACCAAATGTGGACTCTGAACCAGGCAAATCAAAACGACTGGCCAAAGGAAGCCCGGAAGAAATGCTCCACGTAAGTGATTTAAACTACCTCAAGGGCACAACTCTCCCTCTGAATCTGCCCATGTGTCTATCCCTACATACTTATACTTTTTCCTCCTAATAGACACTGTACTTCTTTCACTACGTTCCATCTTTGTGGAAATTCCTTTCTGCAAACACAAAGGGCTTTGGTCCTGTCACTGACCTCTAATCTAAGTGGCTAGGATTTAGTGAATCTCAGTGCCATGATTCAATCTCAATCTCTGGCCGGAGTTGATATAATTTCATCAGCAAAATTCAGAAAAAATGTAAGAAATGAATGAGTACATAATCACTCAGCCTTCCTTATGTTATAAAGCATGCATTAAAAATTTGATTCACTTCTTCTCAGAGTTTTTTTTTTTTTTAATGCAATGTGTATCATAGGAGATGTGCAATGACATCTTTAAAAATAAAATTGACAGTATATGCTTTCTGAGCCTGCTTTTATTGTTATTAATGCTATTATCTAGCATCGCACTCATAACTGTATTTCAGCCTTTGTTCCTCCCAATATTCTCTGGGCAATATATACCCATCGGAATCTAAAGCACCCATCACAGCTAGCTCTGACTTGCTAATAATTGCTGGACTCCCTCTACCTGAATATTAGAAATATTTTAATGTCGAACTATTGGACGAATTTGTCCCTTTAATTTGTTTTATTGCCCTGTATGTATCGCACTTAGCTATAAAGTAAATCATTTCCATAAGCAACTTACCCTAAAATAGATTGCCTATATCATAATTGACCTTTGCATAAATGCATGCATTTCATAGCACTTCAGCTCAACATTTCCCAGGCAGGCAGAGGTAGTCACACAATTTAAACATCAGAATTAGTTCTAAAATGTACATTTCAGTAACTCTCCAAAAGTCAAAAAGTTCAGTCTCCACATTCAATCTCTCATGACATTATTGTTTTCTGATACAATAGGAGTTAATGATGACTTTTTCTGTTGGTGTGCATTACAAAAGGTATTTGGTCCGGAAGAAAGGAGCAATTCCCTCTCTTTTGTTCTGTTAGATGTTGCATGATTGTCTTACAACAGGCAATTACTAAGCAAACTTAATCAACTGTAAAAATATATAAAACTATCATAGCAAAATTCTCAGATAGGTTCAATTGATACTTAAAATTCCCAGTTTTTCTTTCCTAACCATTTTGTTCTGTCCCCTAATGAGAAAAACCTATATAGTCACAAAACCAAAGAAAACAGATCATTATGAACAATTCAATGAATCAAGTCCATTACTTAAGATGACATAATACATATGTAATTTGTTTATTAGGTGATAAGGAATTAATTAACTCATGAGAAAGTGTTACAGATGGAAAAATTAATGTCATATACTGACATGTTCTAGATTCTTTGAATGCTTTTTAAACTGCCATGTTATCATTAGGTAATTATTGAAATTAAGCTAATTTTAGGCTGTTATTCCCAAAATAGAGCTAAAAAATTCATTAAAAGTTATTTATATACTAAAATAATGAAGCTAACATGGCAGCAATTTTTATTATATGTAAATTAAATTGAATATTTTTTATGGTTCCCCCAAAAGTGAAAGGTGCTGGAGAAAGAGGCCTGCCAGATGCCAACACGTGCTGTAGATCATGCCACTCAAGAGACGCTGGGGCTAGAGGACTGCCATTCACTACGGTGTGACTTTGTGACTGTTTCCTCATCTGTAAAATGGGATATCAATAACCTTGAAACGCTAGTGGGCTCAGTGGTAAAGAATCCGCCGGCCGATGTAGGAAAACACTGGAGATGCGTTGGATCCCTAGGTCTGGAAGATTCCTGGAGGAGGAAAATGGCAACCCACTTAGTATTCTTGCCTGGAGCATCCCATGGACAGAGGAGCTTGGTTGGGCTACAATCTATGGGGTCGCAGGAGCCTGACACGACTGAGTACACACGCTAAAAAGTGAAAACTCAATGCTAAAGAACCCACTGGCAACGCAGGAGACATGGGTTCAATCCTTAGGTGGGGAAAAATCCCTTGGAGAAGGAAATGCAACCCACTCCAGTACTCTTGCCAGGACATCTCAAGAACAGAGGAGGCTTGCAGCAAATGCATTTAAAAGTATTTAAAATCTTCTTATAAGTGGCATAGCCCTAGGCTTTTTTTTTTTTAACTTTTTAATTGTGTATTGGGGTGTAGCCAATTAACCATGTTGTGACATTTTAGAAGAACAGCAAAGGGACTCAGCCATGCATATAACTAGCCTACACTACAGCTCAACAGAACTGGGGTCAAAACCAAACTGGAAACTCCCATTCAACAAACACTGATTTTCTTCGTTTCTAGAAGCCTTCTTGATCCTCTCAAGATAATCTTTCATCATCAATGGCTCTTTTTTTTTTCATTTATTTTTATTAGTTGGAGGCTAATTACTTTACAATATTGTAGTGGGTTTTGTCATACATTGACATGAATCAGCCATGGATTTACATGTATTCCCCATCCGATCCCCCCTCCCCACTCCCTCTCCACCCGATTCCTCTGGGTCTTCCCAGGGCAAACAGGCCTGAGCACTTGTCTCATGCATCGACCTGGGCTGGTGATCTGTTTCACTATAGATAATCATCATTGGCTCTTACAAAAGTTTTTTTTACCCACTCAGTGCAAGTATTTGCTCCTTATCACGGGACATCCCTACATAAAGAATGGTTTTGAGCCATAATCTTTCCCCAAAAATCAACAAATCAAACTGACACCCCCATGGATGCTAAGTCATTGTCAGTGTGCTTCCCCAACTGTTTCCTTACTCCCAGAAGAAGAGAGAGTAAAGTGAACCATAAAATCATAATATTCAACATTTACTGGGTCCTCACCGAATTTGGAACCTCTCCTAAGTAGTTTTACGCAATGCCTCACTCCATGCTCACAAAGTCCATACAAGATAGTTACCAATAGTGCCTCTTTAGGACAGTAACCTAAAATTTATAAACCTTAGTTTTTTCATATGTAAAATGGGAGCTAACTAGTAGCTAGCTGATTAGGTAGTACTAAGTGACAGAGACAGATTCAAATCCAGGTTTGTAGGTCCCACTCCGTGCTTGAAGTCAATGTTGTTAACACTTTCAAGTCATTGGTTTGGGCAAGGACGTAACCAGTCAGTTTTTCAAATCTACCAAGAGTTAATGTCACTCACTTTACAGAGATATTGAGAGGATTGAAATCCATACAATGTGTGATCACAAATAAGTTCATGTGGTACATCTTTGGAGCTTCACAAATGTTAATTTCCTTACATAAGATTTGGGCTACCCGTATTAAACCGTTAGCAAACTAAGAGGTTATCCAAACCCAAGGATTTTCCCTGCATGGTAAAAACAGCCAGAACTAAGTTAACACACCTCTGCACACTAGATTTGTGTTCAACACGTTACGGCTAATTAAAGGGTTGAAGTGACTGGAAATGGCGTACTAAAGCATCCTGTTGACAAAAGGCAAGAACGCATCACAGTTGTACAGGCAAGGAAGACAAAAAGGCATTAAAAAAGGGGAGAGAAGCCAGAGCTCAAGTGGAGCTCAACTCCATGAAATAAAAACAGGAAGATTTTTAAGGTTGGGTAAGGGGGAGAACCTGGCCCAGCTTTTTGATAATCATTCATTTTCGTCACTCAGTCTTCTGAATCTTTGTGCCCCCCATGGCTGCACACAACAGGCCTCCCTGCCCTCACCAACCCCCAAGTTTTACTAAACCTGTCCCCAAGTCGGTGACGCCGACCAACCTCACCCTTGTCCTCCCTTCTCCTCCTCCCTTCATTTTTTTTCCCACACAGGGCTTTTCCAAATAATTTCTTCTTCACATCAGGGGCCAAAGTATTATTTTTCGCTTCAGCATCAGTTCTTCAATGAATATTCGGACTGTTCCTTTAAATTTAAACTGATTTTTATTTTCTTGCAGCCCAAAGGCTCTCAAGAGTTTCTCCAACACCACAGTTCAAAGCTTAAATTCTTGGGCACCAGCTTTCTTTAGGTACAATTCTCACATCCATACATGATATGAAAAAAACCCATAGCCTTAATGGGTTTGACCTGGCCCGGCAGAGTAATATCTCTGCTTTTTAATGCTGTCTAGGTTGATGAAGCCTTTCCCAAAGAACAACTCTTTTTTTTTCATGGCTGCATCACCATTGCATGTTTTTTGGGGACCCAAAAAAAAAACCCTGTCCTATTTCATTGTTTCCCCATCTTTTTTCGTTTAAGTGATAGAACCAGATGCCATGCTTATTTTTTGAATTTGATTTTAAAACCAGCTTTTTCACTTCCTCTTTCATTTTCACAAGTTTTGGGATTTTTAACCCGTTTTTCCCCCAAAAAATAAAAAAAAATATTCTTTTTTTTGCAACAAGTAGTTTTTACAACATGGAAAAGGCCCCCATAAAAGGCCCCCCCTATTGCAAAACCCTGGAGATGGATATTTTAATATATCCCCGATACTTTCGAAAATGGTCACTGGTCCTTGAGAAAGACATTCCCCGGTTGAAAAAACCGGAAAGGGGCTTTTTAAAAGATTAATGTAGCCAAAAAAGGAGAAAAAAACTTAGAGGTTTTCCAAAAAAAATCTTCTAAGAAAAGAGAAGTGGGGCCCCCGGGGGTTAGAAGAAAACTGTCAAAAATTTAGTCAAGCCATTTTTTCCATCTTGGTCAGGATAACCCGGAAGGTGGGGTGAGGGGGGGCAGCTGGCCCCTTTCCCCACATCCCAATTTCAGGGCACTGTTTTTATGTCCCATTTTTTTCTACTCTTGTTTCCAACAGATACTTCAAACAAACAACAAAAAGGGGGAACGCCACAAGCAATTTCAGATGAGGAAAAAATAAAAATTAAAAGAGCTTGATTATTTTACACGTTACTGGGGCCCTTTAAAATCACAAATTACACAGCAAATTGGCATCAAATTTAGGTTTAAATAGCACTTTGGTATTTTATTCAATCCACAACGACATAAACAAAATATTCCAAAAAGGCACAAATAAAGGGAAAAATGTATAAAACAACAATCGAAATATTAAGCAAAGTTTTCATGTTTTTTTAAAAAAGCTATACTAAAGGCCCTCCCCCACAGTTAATTTAGGCAATATTTATTTTGGTGAGTAAGATTATCTTATTTTTCCGTTAAGGAAACCTCCAATTTTCTGAATTGTGTTGACTAAATTCCTGTGGAGTCAGTCTTGAGCTGGTTATTTTTAATTAATTCTTTTAAAACCTTTTGATTCCAAATTTCAGGCACCCAAAAAAAGCTCATCTAAGATTCTTTCTCCATCCCGGTATCTACATAATTAGTCTCTTTCAAACACCCAAATTTTTCAAGCACAATAAACAGAACAATTAATTTGGACCCCATGCAAAATTTTGCTGAAAAGGGCAGGTGCTATGCTAAGAAAAACCCCGTCAAAAGTGTTTGGGGAAGCATTATCCCTTATCCAGGGGATTTTTTGGGGGAAAAATCTCCCAAATCAATTACATGGGCTGTAAAGTAATGTTGCAATTTTTCATTTTTAAAGCAGGGGAATTTTAGAATGTTGTCAAAAAGAAATTCCAAAACCAATCAAACTTGGGAAAAATTTAAAAAAGAGTGAAAATTCAACCCCAAAGGAGAAAGCACATTTTCCCGCAATTACTTGTGAGTTTCCTTTCTAAAGAGCTTTCATGAAGCAGTTGTTCAAACCCCTCAAATACTTAATAAAGAAAACGATTGTTTCTCCATCTTGGTAATTTTTAACTACACACTATAAAATCCAGATCAGAGTTGGAAATTGCCGATTTTAAAGTTTCCCCCGTACCCCAAAAGTCCCCTGAAATTTTTTAAATTTTGTGTTCTTCAACAATAACTTTGTCTGTTTTAAAAGCAAAAATTTTGAAACAAATTTCATTAAGGAAGTCCAAAGAACCTCTGTCCTATTAAAAGGGATGTGTAGTTTTACCCCCAAGGTAGGGGTTTATAAAATGCCATTGTTTCCTCCAAGTAGAGGGGAAATTTTTCTGAACAAAGAAAAAATGGTGAGGGACAAAAGGCAGGAAAGCACAATAAATTGACTAAAAATGCTTTTTTTCCCGCATCCCAATTATACATACAAAAAAATATTTTGGGTTTTTGAAAAAGAAGAAATATTTTACATGAGTATAGGGAATAGGTTTAAAATTTTTTTCTTAGCCACAAAATACAGCTCATCTGGAATTTTTATGCTTTTCACTTTAAGATTGCACATTATTAAAAATGTAAAAATTATAATGTGTTAGTGGGGGAAGTAAAAGCACATTAAGGCTACCATTATCTTGACGATTTTCCCTTTTGAAAGGAAAAAAACGGATGTTTTCATACCTGGCAAAGGTTTTTACTCTGAAATTTTGACAGACTTAATTTCAATGTTGTAAATTTTTCACAAGCTCTATACCTTGGCAAGTTCCTTAAGCTCTGTGTGCCTCAATTTTCATATCTGTAAAAGGGAAAATTTAAATATTATACCAGGTATTTTTCATTGCTAGGGACAGGAAAATTTACCCAAATTGCTGAAGAAAAAAGAACATTATTTGGGTATAAAAAGAAAATGCAAGGGGAAAGTAAAAATTGTCCTTGAGGAAACGGGAAACCTAAACTCAAAATCCGTAATTTTGAATTAAAAGTAAAGTGAAATCCCCGGGTGTGAAACTCTTTGCAACCCCATGGACTAACAGTCCCTGGAATTGTCCAGGCCAAAATACGGGAGTGGGACCCCTTTTCCTTCTCCGGGGGGATCTTCCCAACCCAGGGACCCACCCGGGTCTCCTGCATTGCGGGTGGACTTTTACCATCTGAGCCACGGGAACCCCAAAAAATACTAGAGTGGGCCCTTTTCCCCCTCTCCAGGGGAGCTTCCCGACCCGGAATCGAAAGGGGTCTCCTCAGCGGAGGATCTTTACCAATGAGCTGTCGGGGACCCTTCCTTTATTTTCATCAGGACAATGTGTTTTTTTCTTTTTTTAAACTCTAGGGGTATTTTAAGCTCTTTTTTAGACCAAATAAAAGGGGAAATATTTTTTTAAGAGGGGGGTGGGAGGGGGGATAGGATGGGGAATCTGTAAACATGGCGTTCATGTCAATGTATGACAAAACCCACTAAAAAACTGTAAAGTAATTAGCCTCCAACTAATAAAAAGAAAAAAAAAAAAAAAAAAACAGAATTTGATTTTCAAGTGAATATTAATTTAGAAAGGCCCCCCCCCATGTTGTTTTTTTAAACCATGTAACCAATTTTTTATTTTCTGTGTGTTGAGCCAATATGTTGTTTTTGGGCCCCCGTGGACTATAGCCCACCGGGGTCCTCTGCCCAAAAGAATTGTCCAGGCAAGAATACTGGAGGGGTTCCCTTTTCCTTTCCCCAAGGGGATTTCCCCCCGGGGTTGAACCTGATCTCCCACGCCCCCAAGGAATTCAGGTTTGTTTTTTAACCCCATATAAACAATTTTTATTTTCTAACCCGGGCCAAACAATGCCCTGCTTGTGGGGAAAATATGTGTATGAGATTGCACAGCCTAGGAGGACAAGAATGCATTCGGCCATTCACCCCCAAAAAAAACCCCCTGGTCCCCTATTTTCAAGGTTACAAAATTTAAATCTCATTAGACGCTTTCAAGGCCCTTTTCACCTGCCCAAATTTTGCCTTCTCCCCCCACACCTGCTTCATTTACTGTTTATTTCGACTGCTCTTTTTAACTGAATTTTTCAAGAAAGATGGAACACTCCCTCCACACTTATTCTGACAGCTCTTTCCCTTGCTGTGATTTTTCCCTTTTCTGCATTTCAAAAACCCTCCTGCCCCGGGGGGCCCAGCTCAATATATCTCTATCCAAGTGTTCTTTGGATCTCCTATTCAAAATTTTATTTGAAAAAACATATTTAGTACCACTTTATCTCAAGTGTTTGAGATAAAATGTTTGAATAAGATAACATTTTCCCTTTAGAACTCCATTTTAATGGACAGTTTTCTATTAAATTTTGATAGGATCAGAGGAGCTATGTATAAACACAAAAGTAAACCCCAATGGGTTTTAGAAAACAAGCCGGGAAAGGGTTTCCCCGGAGGGCTGTACAGTGTAACCCAGGGCTTTTCCTTTCACATTTCATCTCAACTTGCATAAGAGAAACCCCCAAGGGGGTTACAGCCCCTGCTCGATGGCCACATGTTTGGCTTCTTTTTTAAAAACATTATAAAACTAGGCATAACAAAAGAACAACTTGTCGGTTTTTCCACCCACTGACCAATTCCCTTCTAAAAACTCATTTCATCTCATGGGCTGCATCTCTAGAAAAACAAAGGGGCCATCATAGAAATTTTTACCTTACACGTTGGTTTTGTAGGTGGTGATGGCTCAGGGAACCCCCTGAACTGTTTTGGCCCCAACTTTTTAAACCCTGCTTTTTGCTATGGGATTCACAACCCCCCAAGACTTTTTTTACTATTCAATCCCCGGGAAACCATATATTCTGCTTTACCCCCTGGCAAATTCTTTGCTATTTTTAAAAATGTCTCAAATTTGTTCCCCTGTGATTTATCCTCAGCCCTTCCCACACACATTCTTCTTCCCCTTTTTTTGCCCGCTATTTTTCTTAAACCACCCACATGGCACTTCCCATAAACGTTATTGCACAAATATTGTACACAAAAACATATTATTTGAAAGTGGGGTCCATGGCTTATTTTTTTTTTGGCCAGGGGTTAATTCCTTTGTACAAAAATGTATTAATGAACAAAGAATGGATAGTAATCAATGAATGAAGTTTTAAAATTGGTGAGATACATTTTAAAGGACATTTATCAGCAATAACTAGGTTCCCACAAATGTTGTCTCCTATTAATTTCTTAGATCCCTTTAGTCATTTTTTTCATTCATACCCCACTTTGGTTTCTTTACAACCCAACTTCCCAAACTATTTTTCCTATTTCAGTGTTACTTATAGGGGGAAAGCATGACAAATTCCTCTTCTTGGCTCCAAAATCCGGGGACATTGACTGCCCCAGAATCAGAAGAAAATTTTTTCTTGGCAGGAAAGCGATACAAAACTAGACAATGGTTGAAAAGCAAAAACCAGAAAACCCCCGTGGAAAAGGGGGCCCACATATCAAGGCTTGGTCTTTCCCAGTGGCCATGTACAGTTGTGAGAGCTGGACTGTAAAGAAGCAGAATGCTAAAAATTTGTGCCTTCCAACGGGTGCTAGAGAAGATCCTGAAAAGTCTTTTGACACCAAGGAATCAAATCATCAAAAGGGGAATCAACCCTGAATTCACTGGAAGGACTAATGCTAAGCTGAAGCCCAAATTTTTGGTTATCTATGCCAACTGATCATTATTGATCCAACGACTGTTGGGAAAAGCCTCTGATGCGGGGAAAAGTTTGGGGACAGAAGGAGGGGGAGGGTGTCAGAGGACGAGAGCTGGACAGCATCCCCAATGCAATGAACATGAATTTTGGACAAACTCTAAAAGGGGGGAAGACGGGGAGGCCGATGTCTGCGTCCATGGGGTCCACAAGTCAGACATTTCTGGTGACTGAACAACAGCAACAAGTTCATTTTAAAATTCAAAATTACAAAACTACATATAAAATAAACAAGGGCCTACTGTATAGCACTGGAATTATTTTTGTACTCTACAATCTAAAATGGAAAAAAAAAGAACAAGAATGTAAAATCACTTGCTCTACACCTGAAATAAAAAACGTTCAATTAACTATACTTCAAATTTTAAAAGGCTAAGAAATTCGTCAAAAAAATAAAACCAATCTTTGGAAATTCTTGCTGAAGTTTGTCATAAATTTCTTCCATTTGTAAAAATAGCTGCATGAGAGAAGAACGTGACTCAACCTGATCCCTCTGCTAAGTGAAAGCGAAAGTGTTCGTCATGCCAATCTTTGAAACCCCATGGACTTATATCCATGGAATCTCCGGGCCAGAATACGGGAGTGGGTCCCTTTTTCCCTTTCCCCTTGTGGCTCAGCGGGTAAAAAAACCTCCTGAAATGTGGGGGCCCTGGTTCAAACCCTTTTGGAAGAAGCCCTCTGCTAATTTCCTTTAAAAAAAAATAGTGGGAGACATTGGTCCAAGTGCCCCCATCTAACAGCAAACTTAGGGAAAAATGTCAGAAATAGGGGCTTATTCTGTGTCATTGTTAGTCTTCTGGGGTGGAAGGGGAATATTTGGGATTATTCTGAATGAAAGACTAAAAGTAGATTTTCTGACTTTAAATTTCACCATAGCAAAGTTTCTTAGAATGAAACCGTCACGCTTTTTAAATTTTTTTCCTTTACCAAGTGACATTTTTAACGGGGGGGGAAAAAATCCAAGTTATTTACACAATTAGGCCCATTCAGTCAAAATGGTCATTTGCAACTTTCATTAGCGAAAACCCAGTTTTGAACATTTGTAAGCTTACTTTTGGGCATTTGATTTTTTTTTTTTTCCCTTTTCTATAAAGCAAAAACCCGGGTTCCTTGGCTTTTGCCCCTCAAAATTTTTAAAACCGGCAGCTTAAAATGTTTTTTTAATTTACATCCTAGGATGTGAGGGGGAAATATACCATTTAACTACTAATGTGGAAAAAAAGTGGTACTGTGAATTGCTTGATTTTGGGGCTCCTCATACCAGTGGCCTTTGATCAAACAAAAGTGGGAGTGTGGGAAAATTTAGGAATAAATGAAAGGGTATTTGGGAAAAGGCATTTTTGTGGGAGAAGTAAAGCTTTCAAGTAAATACAGTTTGTATGTTTTCCCCGATGATCTGAATTTTTCATTTGAACTGAAAATGGGTTGGATAAAATATCACAATCTCCTTGCCTGGTACAAAGAAAACAGACAAAAAATTGTGAAACTTAAACAGTATATGAAGAATGGTGGGCTTCCCCGGGTCAATGGGAAAGAAGCTGCCCCGCAGTGTGGGACCCGGGTTTCGATCCCCGGGGTTTGGGAAAATCCCCCGGAGAAGGAAAAAGCAACCCTCTCCATATTTTTTGCTGGGAAAATCCCCTTTAAGGGAGCTGGTGGGCTATAGTCCCCTGGGGGCACAAAAAGTCAACAGGGTGAGCGACTTTCACTTCACTTTAATAGGAAAAGAAAAGGAAGGAAACTTGCAGCTCCTAGGTCTCTGCTGCTGAAACTTTCTGCAGATACATATCCAATTTTTACATTTCACTTTCTTGTATTCTTAGTTTCCTCCCGGGGGTTAAATGTCAGCCAGTGGGGCAAAAAGCTTGCTAAATGAATTACAAAGGGAAAAATTTTTCCCCTTCGAAAAGCAGACCCCTTTTTTAAACCCAAAAACAAGAAAAAAAGTATTGAAATATAATCAATAAAAAGATGTTTTGTTTACATCACTAAATGATGAAATGCCCCGTTTTTTAGGGGGTTTCCATGGTGGAATTTATTTTTGGGTATCACTTTTGGGGTTCCCCGGCAGGATCTGCTTTTCACGAAACAATCACTGGGGGATTTTCTGACTAATTGAGCAGAAGAATGATTGGAGTTAAGGCCCTGAAAAGTGTACGTCATCGGCACAATCTGCTCCTTCCCGGTCACCTTTTTGGGGAAACAGGGGTGCCCACCCTTCCCGGGTTTTAGGACTTCAATCAGTTTTTATCCAGATCATGGAAAAAAAGCAGCTGACCACCCTTTTTCCAAGGAAGCGTGTATCCCCCTGGGCTCCCGGAGGCCCGCAAAGCCAGCTTGTTTCAAACAGAGTGGTGTCCAGATTTTTTGATCCCCATTTATCAAAAATTAGTTGAGTCACCATTATTAGTCAACCTTTTTAAAACATGATTTTAAAGAAAAACTAATACTTTAAAACAATCAGTTAAGACATGGGCGGGTTTGTTTTTGGGAAAAAAAGAGACCAACGACCATATTTTTACCCTTTCCTTTCCCCCCTGAGGAAACCATGCAAAATCAGGATATTGAAACTCCCTAAATTATACTGACTCTTAACATTTTTCTGTGCAAAGTCCACAATTATACTGAAGACTGAAAGAAAGCAGGACAAGGATGATGGAAAGAAGGATTGAAGTTCTAGGTCTAACGTGAACCTGCATTAAAGGGGAACCCCTGTAAAATCCTAGATAAATACAATAAGGCACCTGTACCTTTTTTTTTTCCCTTTATCCTTTCCCCCCATAAAAATACTCACATTTTCTAAATTGAATGACTTAGCCCAAAATCAAAACTAGCAAGTGATCCAAACAAGACACACTTATCTTCCCCATAAGCCAGGTGCTCGTTGCAAAATACCCCCCTGTATACGAAATTCACAAATGTTGCTCGCTTTTACGGGGAAGAAAAGGGGACTTATTTATTAAAGCTTTTTTATCAAGAAAAAAAAGAAAGAAGGGGGGGAAAGGACTAAGGGAAGGAAAAAAGGGGGGGAGGCGGGGGGGGGTTAAAACAAAAGGGCAGCCTCAGGGGTTAGAACTTTCCCTTTCCCCATTGATGGGCAGTACCCAGAGACTGCAGGGGTCAACCCTGCTCACATCCCTGGTGAGGGGACCGGCTGCAACAAAAAGGAGGTCAGTAGAAACCCCATAAAAGACAAATGGGGCCAGACTTAAATTTGGCCTAATGTCTGAACGTATCCGAGCCCACTCAAAAAACCCACTCCCAAGAATAAAAGCTTGCTCATTCAAATGTTGAACAAAACCTCTGGCCACCTTTGAGGGCTCACTGACTCTGCAGACATAGAGGAAACCCCCCTGGGGCAAAAAAAATAAAAGCAAAAAAAAATCAAAACTGAGCAGAGGCATCGGGGGCCCACACATTACAGGAAAGACTTCAAAATTTTCTTTCAGGCCCCCTTACTAAAGAAACAGCAACAATTCTCAAAGGGAAAAAAAAACCCAGAGTTGTCTCTAAAATTTTTCCGTAACAGCAAAAGATTATGAACATGGAAAAAAATAGTCTGTTTTTATACATAAAAAAAAAAAGCAAAAAGAGAATTTGTCACTAAGGTTTTCAATGCTGGATTCAGCAAGACTTCAAAAATTTTTAAAATATATTAAAAGCTACAGATAACCAGTTTAAATAATTTAAAGTATGACGTAACCAGAAAATAAAGAATCTCAAAGAAAGATTAAAATCTTTTAAAACCCATTAAAAATAGAAATTTTGGGGGTTAAAAATTCTAACTTTAATTACAACCCCAGAAGTTCAAAGAAAGATAAATTTTAAAAGTCCTATCCAGAATATATGAAAAGGAAAAAAAAAAAAATCTTGAAGAACATTAAAGAAAATGACCATCATGATCATATTTAAGATCAAATACATTTAAAAAGAGAATCAAGTTATCAAATCTTTAAAAACTATAAAAACAAATAAAAATTAACCCAAAGCAAGTATAAGAAAAAAAAAAGGCACATGGAAATCAAAAATTAAATGCTAAAAAACAATAAGAAAAGGGATAAAAACAAAAACTAATTTTAAAAGGGTCACTTGCTTAACGAATTGCCAAAAATTTAAGGGGAGAAGTTTCAAATTACCAAATTTGGAATAATAAAGAAACCCATTAATATTAAAAAAAAAATTTAAAAGGTTAAAAAGGAAATATTAAAAACAACTTAGCCCCAAACAAAATAAGCAGATTTTTAAAAGACTAAAATGACCACAACTGCCCCAAGAAGAAAATAGACAATTTAAAAGACAAAAACTTTAAAAACAATGATTTAACTTTAAAAAATTTTCCCCCACGAAGAAAAGCAAAAAAATTTCATTGGAAAATTCTATCAAAATATTTAAAGAAGAAAAAAAATTTCTTAAAAAAATTCTTTCAGAAAATAAAAAAAAGAAAAAGCACTTTAATTTATTCTTGGAACGGGTTTTTACTAGCTTCTTTAAAGTCAAACAAAAAAATAAAAAGAAAATCTATATTCCTTATGAAAAAACACAAAAATCCTTAATAACCCCAAAATAAATTTTCAGTAACATACAAAAATGATAATACTATATGGAAAATTACCCCCAAAAAATATGAGGTTGATTTGATTTTAAAAATTTCAGTTAATGTGTTATACATATCTCAGTTGTCATTTGTGTCTGACTCTTTTGACCCTTTGGACTGTAGCCCCCCCGGGCGGCCCCTCTGTCCAGGGTTTCCCAGCAAGAATATGGGTGGTTCTATTTCCTCCTCCGGGGTTTTCCCCCACCCGGGGAACTGAACCCATACATCCGCATTGCAGGTAAATTTTCTTTGCTGCTGAGCCACGGGGGGACCCCTGTTTTACAACTTGATAGAAAAAATGGACAAAAAAGGTCTCATGACATCCAATGAAAAAGAAAAACTTTTTACAAGATTTCTGCGAAAATTCCCTGGAGTTTCTGAGATGATATGGGGATAGAGGATATCATTTTGTTGCAGTGAAGTTTGGGATCTAAAAGGGGGTGAAGGGGAAAAATTTCCTTACTATGGGACAAGTGCATTTTGGAAAACAAGGGAGGTTACCCAAATGCTGAAGCTGGCTGGTCGCCCCCATTCCTGTGCACAGTGTGGGAGACAGAGGTCCATTAAGCCCGCTGGAAGGATTTCCCTCGTTTCCAAAACCCTTCACAGCTCCCTAAACAAAACCCCATCCGAAGGGTTTCCAGATGAAGCTAAACCAGAACCCCAGACATTTCACTAATTATTCTTTCCCCCCATTTCATTTCTGTGACTGCTACATTTTTTTTTTTTCCAGTTTTACTAGGTATATCCCTGGGGAAAGGAGATGGAAACCCATCCAGTTTCTTACCTGGAAAAATCCTATGGCAGGGGGAGCCGGGGAAGGCGTGGTCCATGGGTCACAAAAGTGGGCACCACTTAGCAGCACCATGCACGCATTGATGAAAATGACAAAATAAAAATCTTACACATTCAGGGAAACAGGGGATGACTTGCAACGTATGTTTTATGAAATGATTACCGCAGCAAATTAACACACCACCACCTCACATAGTTTTTTTCCTCATGTGCGTTTGGGAACTGCCACCACTAATTTTAGACTGAAAAAGGTTCTTCTGATCCATTTCTCCAGTAAGCATATACAAAAAAAAAAATGTCTTCTATCATTAAAAAATTTTGCATTTACAAAGTTTTTAAATACATACTGATGTCTGACAATATGAATTTGACTTATTTCCCCTGAGTGTGATCTTAAAACCCTTTTTAAGCTTCAGTCTCTAAAATATAAAAGGAGTTATAAAAACAGCCCTTCCCGGAAGATCTGTTGGGAAGATTAATTGCAATAATTGTATAATGCAAAAAAATGTAAAAAATACATGTTATATGACACTATACCAGTTTAAAATTTAATTCTAGTTTTCTTGTTAAAAAACCCTATTTTGTCCCCCAATTTTAAAGCTTTTTACAGCTTTTTTGTTGCTGTTTTGTTCAGTTTGTTTAAACACTTTAATTTGGTCGAATCTTTCTCTTCCTACCATCCTTACTTGTTTCCCCCATACCCCTGAACTCCAACCCTTTTTTGAACCACTCAGTCTTGCTTAAGAGTGTAACACAACAGGGTGGAAAATAAGGGGGAAAATAAAGTTTTAAAAAAGGTTTTCTTTCCTATTACTGTGCATGGGGGCAAAACGTAAAATTTTTTAAAATGATTTAAAGATCCCTGGTTTTTTTACAGTTTTTCTTTCGGGGGTTACTTATGCAATATTAAAAAAATGTTTTTATTAAACTAGGGAAAAACAAGAGGGGTAACTTTGCAATTCAAAAGGGACAAAAACTCAGAATAAAAAATTTGTTTCAAACCCTGCAAGTTCTTATGAACAACGATGCTAAAATTAAAATTTAAATATATTTAAAAAGGCTCTAAATTGGGAAAGACATTTATTTTAGATAGATACTCTAGTCTCTCTCCCTCTTTTTCCTTTTTTCTTTCCAAATTCATGCTTAGGGGAAAAATGAACTGCTGAGTGGTTTAAATTGGTTTAATTACAATAGATCCCAGCAAAGGGGGGATTAAGCAATTTCTAGATTTTTAAAGTTTTGAAAACCCTTTTCCCCCCAATATCTTTGTATTCCAGCCAAAATTTGGGGTTTTGATTTTTCATTAATTAGCCAAAAGTTTTTAGTTGTGGGAATTTCAAAAAGCCTGGAGAATAAAATGGCATATTAGGCCCAAAATTTAAATTTAATCGGAAGAGGGAAAATTAAAAGGGAATTAAAGTTGCTTAATTTTTGTATTTTTTCCTCCCCCCCATATATTGTCTCTAAATCTAATATTATGAAAGAAAATACCTTTTTTAAACATCCACGAATTAGTTTTTCAGCATGACACAATTAAAAGCAAAGAACACTTTTTGACAAAGGTCCCATATAGTCAAAAAACGGTTTTTTTCCCGTATCATGTACAATGTAGACTGGACCATAAAAAGGCTGAGTGCAAAGAACTGATTTTAATTGTGGGCTGGAGAAGACTCCTAGAGTCTATGAACACAAGATCAAACCACTCAATCTTAAAAAAAACCAAACCCCGAAGATTCACTGGAAGGGGGAGGCGAAGCTTTAATACTTTTGGCCATGTGATGCAAGAGCCAACTCATGGAAAAAACCCTGTGCTAGGAAAGATTGAGGGGAGAGGAGAAGGGGAAACAATAAATGGGTAGATAGCATCACTAAATCAATGGACGTGAATTTGAGCAAAATTTTGGGGGAAGTGGGGACAGAGGAGCCTGGCCCCTTCCGGGGGTTCAAAGAGTAAGCCAGATTACAAATGAACAACAAACCGCCCAAATGGTTTATGGTATTTGTTTGAAAGTTAAAAAAGAGGTTTTGAAAAAATTTTAAAATCTCACATACATTTAATAGACTATTTAACGCCAAAATTTTCTAGCAAAAAAAAAAAAAAAAACCTCACCATTATCACAGCTCATCCCCAGTGTCTTGGGATAAAGGTACTTGGTCAAATTTGAAATAAAAAAATTTTTTATGCAATATTCCACCTCAAATTTTTTACCCTTTATGCAACTGGAAAGTTTAAGCATAAGGAATCCAATAATAAAAAAAAATTATTTTCATTTCCCTGTCCCCTTTTTTTTATGCTTTTTTTTAACTTAATTCAAATACATCATGAAAAAACCGGGCTGGGAAAAAGCACAAGCGGAATCAAAACTCCGGGGGAAAAAATCAATAACCTCAGATTGCAGATACACCCCCTTACGGGAAAAGTGAAAAAAGGAACTAAAAAGGCCTTGATGAAAGTTTAAAGAGGAGAGTGAAAAAATTTGGGTTAAAGCTTATCAACATTTAGAAAACTAAACATGGCTTTGGGCCCATCACTTTTGGGAAAAAATGGGGAACAGTGGGAAAAAATGCAACTTTATTTTGGGGGGGCTCCAAAATCACTGCAAAGGTACTGCGCCCTGAAATTTAAAAAACATTTACCCTTGGAAGGAAAAATTATACCAAACCCAATAGCAATTAAAAACAAGGGCATTTTTTGTAACAAAGGTCTGTCTATCAGGCTATGGTTTTTCCCCGGTCTTTTTGGGCGTGAGAGCTGGACTGTAAAAAGTGGCACCGAAAAAATTTATGCTTTTTTAAAATGTGGTGTTGGAGAAAAACTCTTGAGATTCCCCCTTGGGCTGCAAGGAGATCCAACCAGTCCTCCCAAAGGAGTTCAGTCCTGGATGTTTATTGGAAAGGGCGATGCGAAACTGAAAAAATCTAAAACTTTGGCCACCTGATGCAAAGAGCTGACTCATTGGAAAAAAACCGATGCTGGAGGGAAGAGGGCAGGGGAGAAGGGGACGACAGAGAAGAAATTTGGATGGCATACCGACTCAAGGGCATGGGTTTTTGAGTAAACTCTGGGGGTTGTGACGGACGGGGGCTGGGATACTGGACAGGGGTTCAAAGAGTCGGACTGACTGAGGATGAAACTGTATGATGACTTTTTATTTTATTCATCCGTAGAAAACTATTTTTAAAAAAAAAAAAAACTCAGTAATAGTTGTTTTGATCACCAGAATTTGAAATAATTTACCAAATTTTTCCCCCCGTTTATTTTTTTTTAGGTTTCCCAATTTTTGGTTTAATTACTTAAAAGCTGAACCCCAAGAAGGGGGTTTCCTGATAGCTAAGTGGGAAAAAGTCCACCTGCAATGCAGGAGCCCTGGTTCGTTTCTGGGTCGGGAAAATCCCCCAAAAAAAAGGATAGGCTAACCCCCAAGTATTCTTAGGCTTCCCCCGGTGGCTTAGAGGTAAAAAAATCCACCCTAACAAGGGGGCCTGGGATGCCCCTGGGTTGGGAAGTTCCCCTGGTGAAAAGGGAATGTCTACCCCATCCAGTATTTGGCCGAAGAATTCCATGGGCTGTACATCCATGGGGTCAAAAGAGTTTTAAAAAAAAAAGAATTGAGGCCCCGGGGAAACACAAAAGCAGGGCAACCAAAATTGCGATTTGTGGATACCCGAAAACTGGAAAAGCACTCAACGCAGGGCCCCAAAACCTATAAGCACCGGGAGCCCGAGCAGGTTTTAACGGCAAAGCACAGCCACCCGTGAGCGGGGGAAACCCAGGTGGCCCCAACACGGGGAGCGCTATCCACACAGAGCAGTGTCTGCTGACGCCCCGCCCCCCCCGTAGAGGGGTGAACTGAATGAGAATAAATAAAGATTTACCTCCCCCCCGCCTGTGTCAGGGGGGA
>JAJLRB010004883.1:0-29072 GCA_020976825.1 Odocoileus hemionus | reverse complement strand
AGCCCCATAAGGTTTAAACTTTCACAAGTTATGTGTTCACTGCTGGGGGCAAAGAGGAGAGATGGTAGACCTGTGAACTGGCTCTTAAAGATTCTGCTCCAAAGAGGCAAATGTCTCTTCCACTTCATTTGGGAAAGTGCACACCTGGCCAAATTTGACATCAGTGGGTTAGGGATGGGTAAACCTCCCACAGAGAAGGGCAGTGCATATTTTGACCAATAAGGCAACCTACCATATGATCTGAGGAAAGGTAGCTTAATATGACAGGAATGCCCAGTATGAGGGCAACTAAAAAAAAAAATTTTAAGGGAAGACAGATCATGCACAGGCCTTGGGGACCGGGCTGAAGGGTTTGGACTCACGTCTGGCAGTGGAGGGCCATGGCAGGTTTAAAAAGTTCTATTGAGGACTGTTCAGCAAAGAGTGTTAAGATCTTATCTGCACTTTAGAAAAATCATTTCAGTATTAGCAGGAGAATGGTGGCAGGGTTAGGCTAGAGATAGGAAGAGCAATTGGGAAATGTGGGGGTACCATGTACAGAGAACAAAGGGGGGTTCCAACTAAGGTTGGAACAGGAGAGAAGAGGAAGAGAGGCTTCAAGAGATGCCCAGGACTAGAATTGAGGGAGTTATTGTTCAACAGATAGTTCAGAGAGAAAGAACAAAGAGAAAGTTTTTCCAGTGGCACCTTGTGCACCAGTGAAGAAACCCAAAAAAATTAATTGCTTATAGAGTGAGCCCTGATTAAATATTTGCCATTAACATTTTTTTGATAATTTAAAAAAAATTTAATGTTTTTGGAATATATATTCTATGATTTTACAAATGCATGGACTTGTATAACCACTACACAGTAAGATCATGAAAAGACTTTCTTGTGGAGCTTCTCTTGTTAAGCCATTCCTTCCTCCAACTCCGGGAAAACCCCTGATCTGTTTTCTGCTGGTATAGTTTTGCCTTTTTCAAAATGTTGTATAAATGGAATCATATGGATGTAGTGGAAAAGGGGCATGGCAAGAATACTGGAGTGGGTTGCCAAGGACAAGAGGAACTTGTGGGCTACAGCCCATGAGTTTTCAAGGAGTCCCACAGGACTGAGGGACTAACATACACATAACACCTACACAATGGTAGCCTTTTAAATCTACCTTCTTTTACTTAGCATAGTGCATTTGAGATTCATTCAGTTTTTGCATGTATCAGTGTTTCCTTTTATTACTAAGTAGTATTTCATTGTATGGCGGGACCCCATGTATATTAAAAAAAAATTCCCCAGATCACTTTCATTATTCTTACACTCTGTGAAATGTTGATTTTTTTTATGTGATACCCCAGGGAGGGCATTTCTGTTTCTTGCTGAAACCCTTTTGTCTGTCGGTCTCCCTGTGCTCAGTCAGGAAAGCCTTTTCTGGTTGGTTCCCTAGGCTCAAGGTAGAGTTTTCTTTCTTTCTTTGACGTGAGGACTCATTTCCTGCTTAGAGTCCCACATGAAAACAACCCCCCCTCGCACAGCTTCCTGTGTAACATCATCAAACATCCCACCAGCAGCCGTTACTCAGGAGTATCAGAGGTTAATTGCACTCCTACACCTTTATGCTGCAAAAGCATATTGCAAAGTCCTTGAATCACTGAGAGTTGGTGGACACTCAGCTTTCCAGACAAAATTTCCCGATGGCCTTTGGATGGACTGCGGAAATTGGTCTCAGCCTTTTCTCTTATATCTTTGAGTAATGTAGTATAAGAGTAATGTAAGATTTTCTATGCATTGCAGAATCCCGTGGAGTCACTTGGCTAGAAAACCATGTTTTCTTCATCCCCCAGGTTAAAAATAGTTCAGAAAGTTGCTGGAAATTTGGGGTTTAAACAGCTTCAAAGGCTCCAAAAATCAGATCCCACAGGAAAAAAATTCAAGGATATTTAAAAAAAGCAACAACCATTTTTTCTGAGTTTAAAACAATTACTTTAAAAATATTGTTGCATTATGATAGTAAAATAAAAAAACTTTTTAAAAAATTTTTAATTTAAATAATGTGGGACAAAAATTGCTTATCAAATTTACTATTTTCAAAGAGAAAAAAGGTTTACAATTACCTTAAAATACATTCTTTGCAAATTTTTAAAATAATTAATTTTTTTAAACATGCTAATTATAGAAAAAAGAAAACACATAATTAAAAAATTATTCATAATTTTCCCAAAACCCCCAGATGACATTGCAAATAAAAAAGTTGGAAAACTGACGTTAATAAGCCTAGTTCAGCTTTTTTGTTTACCTTGAATTCAATCAATATGCATGTCCATGATTTTAAAGGCTGCCCATATTGTTTTTTTTGGATTGCTACTAGCTTTTAAATTTTTGACCTTTCTTTTTTTTCCTGTTTTTCACTTTATTAATATGAAATAAAAACTGTGGCAGATATACCCGTGCTTTTTCTTATATGTCCTTAAGGGGAAAATTTCTGGGTGGTCTGGGGTTTTTGGTTGTAAAGATAAGATTCCCTGTCATTTTGAGGACAGTAGAATTTAGGTAAGGATCTTAACCTGGGAGATGGGTTTGGGAAACCCGGGGGGCTCAAGGGGCTGCTTTTCGGGCCCCAAGAGTCAATGTCCAGGTTTGACTTGGCAAAAGGGGGTGCAACGGGGCTGGAGGGTTTAGAGTGTGGACCCCTGGGGGAAAAGGGCTCCGGGTTGCAAAAGGGGAAAAGGGGGTTGCACATCCAAGGGGCCCAGGTGCTCCCGCTTTTTGGCGTTTTCCCCTGTCTTTCAGAGCAACTGGAGGTCAAAGATAACCACTACTCGGGGAAGGGGGGAAACCCCGGGGACTTCCTTTTTCTTTTTTTTTTTTAAGAGAGTGGCAATGGGGGAAAGGATGGAGAAATTTGGGGGGGCCTAGACCCTTAGCTCCCTGAAATTAACCCTTGGTTTTCTGTCGGGGGTCCAGGCCCCTAAAAAACCAAACTTCCCCAGGTTGTTTAAACCCCTGTATTTTAGGATACCCAGGGTGTTCCATCTCCGGGATTTTTGGAGATCTGACATTGTTGGGGGCCCGGCCCCCCTCGTGGTCACTTTCTCCATTACTGCACAATGGGGGTGGATGAAGTTTGGGGCAGCCTCTAAGCTCCAGGGTCTAGGGAAAACTCCAAAAGATCCATTTTTTTCCTGGCAGCCAAAAAGGGATGTGGGTATCCCAACTCTCTCCCTTTAATTGCTGTGTGGGCTTTGGTACTTTTTTTTTTCACAGAGCCTCAGGTCGGCCCGAGGTGAGAGCGTAGGGCCTTCCCAGAAAAAATTTTGAGTTCCAGAAAAAAATCCCTCCTGGGTCCCCATTTTGCAGCGGCCCTGCTCAGTTTTTTGTTGATCTTCGCGGTTTCCACCCCCTGGCTGGGAGCCTTTCAGGCCCCCCTTTTCCCTGAAAATTTTCTCATCAAGAAACTGGAGTGGGTTGCTATTCCCTTTTCCAGGGGCTAAATTTAGTCAACTGTAAATGAGGGAAATTTAAGCTGACCTCATTGCCCTGAGGAAGGCTCGAACCTCTTTACTCCTGCCCACTTTGCTTGGGGGGCCCAGATGGCTGAGCAGTACGGGCAGGTGGTAAGCAGATTCCGGGACACTTTGCCCTTTCATGACCCCACAAAAGGCGCTAATTGAGAATGAGCTTCTGGTTTCAGAGACACTCCACCACCTCGGGAAAATGGAGTCAGGAGATGTGGCCACATGGCAGCGTGCTCAGAGCCAGCCCCTCTGAAGCTGAGGGAGAGGACCCCATGTGGATGCCTGGGAGACTTCTTGGAGAAGAAAGTATACACAATCTCTGGCTTCAGGTTTGGACAACGTGATTCAAAAGGGCAGCACTTCAACAGGAAATAGAGCCCAAAAACCACTGAGGGGTAAACATCAGCAGGAATGCAGAAAAGGGAAAACCTCTCTTCCATAAAAGCAAGGAGACCACTGGAAAAAATGTCAAAACCAACTTTTCGACCTTGGAAATTACCAAGGTTGAAACAATCCAAGAGTATTCAATAAAAACAAATAGCTAAGGAATCCCTGTGGCCAGTGCTTAGCATGTGGTTAGGATCAGTGCTTCCACTCCCCAGGGCCGGGGAATGGTCAGTGAGCCAAAAACCCCACAAGCTGCTTGGCATGGCAGCAAGAACAAACATCAACAACAAAAAAAAAAAGGAAGTGGCAAAAAACAATGGCTAAATTGTGGTAAGAATAGTTAACTTTGCAGAGTTTTTAAATTGCCTAGATGGCATCACTGACTCGATGGACATGAGTTTAGTAAACTCTGGGAGCTGGGATGGACAGGGAGGCCTGGTGTGCTGTGATTCGTGGGGTCGCAAAGAGTCGGACACGACTGAGCGACTGAAATGAACTGAACTTGCCTTAGTCCCATCCACTTCTCTATAGCCGAGTAGTCACCTTGAAAACACCAATAGCTCCACAGCTATAGTGAAAATCAGCAGCCTGGCAGCCACTGGAAGGAGCAGAACAGAATTAAAACTCCTCCAAAGCTCAGTTCCTAGATACCTGGTGTTTTTTTGACCTATCTGGGGCTTCCTTAGGTGAGCTCCCCTTTAAAGGTTGTGTGTATTTGACCCAACTTGAAGCTTGCTTAATGCAAGCATTTTTTTTTTTTTCCCTGAGAGCATTGTCGAAAATGATTGGTGACAGTCTTTTAACATCACAGTTGCCTTTGGCAGTGATAACAGCAGGGCAAACAAAAAGACGACCAAAAATTTTAAAGGAAAACTTAGGGAATAAGCTGTCTGCAGAGGGCTTTTAAAAACTTTGGTATATTTCCCAGGAATCTAAAAGGCCCCCTAATGTGTAGGGCTGTGCACATTCTCAGGGGAAAAACCTGGGGAAAGGCCCTAACTCTCACCTCTGACTTATCTTGAAACTCTGTGCATCAGAAAGTGAAGCCTAAGACAGATTTGTAAACTGTCTGCCTGAGCATTGAAGGGTTCCTCAACACACACAAAGAAACCCCCTTTGGGAAATTTCTGAGAGACTTCTTCATTCCAGGCGTTTAAGGCACTCTGTCCAGTCCTAAAATGACTACTACCAAAGAGAATAGCATGAGGATGGTGACTGCAGGGCCATGAAATTAAAAGACAGTTGCTCCTTGGAAGGAAAGCTATGACAAACCTAGGTAACATGTTAAAAAGCAGAGACATCACTTCGCTGACAAGGTCCTATTGTCAAAGCTGTGGTTTTTCCAGTAGTCATGTACAGATGTGAGAGTTGGACCATAAAGAAGGCTGAGTGCCAAAGAATTGATGCTTTTGAATTTTGGTGCGGGGAGAAGACTCTTGAGAGTCCTTAGCCTATCAAGGAGATAAAACCCAGTAATACCTAAAGGAAGTCAATCCTGGATATTCATTGGAAGGATTTTGCTGAAGCTGAAGCTCCAATACTTGGCCACTTGATGTGAAGAGCCAACTCATTGGAAAAGACCCTGATGCTTGGAAAAATTGAAGGCATAAGGGAAGTGGGCAGTAGAGGATGAGGTGGTTAGACAGCATCACCAACTGAATGGACTGAATTTGCGCAGACTTGGGGGATGAATGGAGGACAGGGGAAACCTGGTGTGCTGCGTCCATGGGTCACAAGGTCCCGGGCATGACTTACCAACAGAACAATAACCCGTCAAAGAGAGACTTCAGTAGCTACACACAACAATGAAAGTCAATAAACAAACTGTAGCACCAAGAAAACCTAGCAAAAACACTCTGGTTTCCACAGTTGCCATATTGTATTATTAAATATCCAATTATTACTACAAAAATTATGACACATGCCAAGAAAAAAGAAAAAATTTGGCCCGTTGACAGGAAAACAAGCAATCCACAGAAACTATCCCTAAAGAAACCCAAATGTTGGTCTTTTTAGACAAAAACTTTAAGCCAGTTATTTAAAATATGTTCAAAGAACTAAAAGGAAACCATGTCTAAAGAATGAAAGAGAAGTATGAGACCGATGTGTCATCAAATAGGAATGTCAATAAAAAGGCTTTAAAAAGAACAAATAGAAATTTCTGGAGTTGAAAGTAAAAAGTGAGTGAAATAAAAATTACTTGATGAGCTTAAGAGCAAATGTGAGTTGAACTGAAGAAAGGGTGGGCCAAAATTGAAGATAGGGAAAATGAGATAATCTAGTTTGAGGAACAGAAAGAAAAAAAATGAATAGAAAAACTAGATATCCATAGGAAATTTAGCACATATACTAACAAAAGCAAAATGGGAGTCCCCGAGGAGAGGAGGACCCTTTCCCAATGCTCAGATGGTAAAGCATCCACCTGCAATACAGGAGACCTGGGGTTCGATACCTGGGTTGGGAAATCCCTTGGAGAAGGAAATGGCAACCCACTCCAGTAATTCTTGCCTGGAATCCATGGACAGAGGAGTCTGGCAGGCTCCAACCCATGGGTCTCAAAGAGTCGGATACAAAATGAGTGACTAACACACAGAGGAGAGGAGGGAGGTAGAATATTTGAAAAAATAATGGCCCCAAACTTCTCAAATTTGATAAAAATATTAATAGATACATTTAAGCAGTTCAGTGGATTTCCCAAAAAGATCAACTCTGAACCTATCCTAGGCATCATAATGAGATTATTGAAATCACAGGCCTGAGGACTGTTTGATAGCAGCAAGAGAGAAATAATTTATCACAAAAAAATTTTCCTCAGTAAGGGTTAACAGTCAGCTTCTCATCAGAAACCAGGGAGGTCAGAAGCCATGGGGAGAATTCAAAGGGCTGAAAGAAAAGGCATATCAACCATTAATTTGGTATCTAGCAAAATATCCTACAAAAAGAAAATAAAAATGCAATCAAAGTTTTCCCAGATAAAAAAGGAGAGATTCCTCACTAGAAAACTCTCCCTACAGAAAATACTAAAGGGATCATTCAGGCTGAAGTGATAGACAGTAGACGATAACTTAAATTAACATGAAGAAATAAAGATCAGTGATAAAAGTGCTATATAGGTAGATATAAAAGACAGTGTATATGTAGTTTGTAATTCTTTTTTCCCCTCGTATAAGATTTAAAAGACAACTGCTTAAAGCAATAAATACAAATCTATGTTAGGGGGCATACAATGTACAACACTGTAATATGCGCAGTGACACCACAAAGGGGGGGAGGAAGTGGAATATTAGGGTAAGGTTTTGTACACAAAAATTGAGTTCGTACAGATTTTACCTGGATTGTTCAAGTTAAGGATTAAGATTTTAGGTATAATATTGGGAGAACCACTAAGAAAATAACAAAAAATACAGTAAAAGAAATTGCAGGAGAATTAAAATAGTATACTAAAAGATATCTGTTTAACATAAAAGAGGCAATAACGGGATAATAGAGGAACAAAAAAGACAAGGCATAGAAACAAATAGGAAAGTGACAGACATAAACCTACGTTACTAGTAATCACATTAAATTTTAAAAGGATTAAATACTTCAATAGCAGAGACTGGTAGGGATGGATAAACTGCAATGATCCAACTCTGTTTTGTTCACAGAAGATACAGTTTTATTTAAAAGACAACACTGCGGAGACTGGTAGGATGGATAAACTGCCACGATCTAACTATATTTTATTCACAGAAATACTTGTATTAAAAGGGACAATAGGTTGAAAAGGATAGGAAAGATAATACCATGTAAACAGTAACCAAAAAGCAGTGAGTGGACTGTACTAATATGAGACAAATCAGACTTTGAAATAAAAATTGTGACTACATACAAAGAGGTACATTTTATAATGCTAAAAGGGTCAGTCCATCAAGAAGAAGTATAAACAAGTATAAGCCTATATGCCTCTAAAAACAGAGACCCAAATACATGAAGAAAAAACTGACAGAATTGAAGGGAGACATACACAATTCAACAGTACTAGTTGGAGATTTTAGCACTTAACTTTCAATAAAATTTAAATAGTACAAGAAAAAAGATCAATGTGAAACAAAAGACTTGAACAACCCTAACATACCACTATGGAACACTCCATCACAACAGTAATTTTTTGTTAGAGGCATATGGGCTTATAATGTACCTCTCCAGTGCATGTGGAATACTCTCAGGATGAGCTATGTTTTAGGGTATAAAACTATATAAATTTACTGGGTTTTAAATCATAAACTTTAAAGGATTTAAATCATAAAAATTCTCTGACCCCAGTGGAGTGAAATTAGAAATCAATAATGGAAGGAAATTAAAAATTCACTATATTTGGAAATTAAACATTTCAAATAACCAATGGATCGAGAAATCAAAAGGGGAAATTAGAACAAAATTGGAGTTAAGACATATTGACCCCTGAGAGCTCCAGAAAGTAGTGTTTATCCAGAGCCAGTCTTCAAAATGCCGTCCTGAGGACACATGCCCAGGAAAACGCTGCTGGCCGGGTGGAAGGCCAGGGGCCTGAGCTTCATCTCTCGCCTCCCCAATTCCAGTCCTAAGTCTGGCAGGGAGGCTTTCCTATTTTCATTTTTATTTCCCGGCAGGACCTCAGTGTTGGGGTTCACCACCCGAGTGAAGTGCCAGCTGCTGTCATGTTGTTAGCCAGCTAATTAGGGGTTGATTTCCTCCCTCACTGCTGGTTTATCTCACCCACCTGGTCCATTTGTCACCTGGAAAAGGTGTGGCGGCTCAGCTGCCGGAGGCCCCGCCGTTGGGCAGAGTCAGGGTAGGACTGGGGGCATGGGGCAGGCTGAGGGAAGGTGTGGGCTCTGGGAGGAGACCAGGATGGAGAGGTGTCCCTTGTTATTGTCTGCTGCAGTCACTTTCCTGCAGTGTGTGGTCTGAAACCCTGACAGCAAGTGTCACCTTGCACTCTGGATTCCTCTGATGACGGTGGTGGTTTGGTGGCGGCGTGTTGTGCTTCTATTTCTCACGAGCTACTTAGCTCTAGAAAGAGACTATTTCAAGATTTTTTTCTTTATTTAGTTATTAAAAAAAATACAGTATGTTCCATGCCCCAGTGAAAGCCTATATATATATATGTATATATTTATATTATATACATATATATATATAGTCATTATTACTAGATCAATTACTACAATGATAGGAAACAGATGGTTACAGAAATTTCTTGATCCAACTAAAAAACCCCAAATAAAATTGTTAACCCAATAGCAACCTACTAATTATGCAATACCCTTATTCATATGTCTGTGAGAGCTAGAAAATGTTAAGTATTATTAGTAAAAAAAATATTAAAAAACTGTTATCATTTAAAAAGATATTAAAAGTCAGTGTTACTACAATCCCTGAATTGAGGGGCCTTGCCCACAGTAGGAGCCTTGGTCCCTGACAGAGGGTGAATTGGAGAATTTGCCTTTCCTTCCCCTCCTCCCCCCTTCTGTGAGTGATGCCCCTTCCCCAAGACGTGTTTGCGGTTTGGGAAAATTCCATATGTGGCTGAAAGTGGAAGAGACACAGGTGATCACAGGTTTTTTAGCAGGGGCCTTGCCTTCTGCAGGGAGGGGGCCCTGCTGGGGTTCCCGAGATGTGGGAGCAGTGAGGTGTGAAGACAAACGGCACGGCTCGTTGTGCAGTCATGGGTCACATCCTAAGTGCCACTAAGCCAAAAGATCAAGAATAGATGGAAAGGAAGAAAAAAAGGAGCATGAACGGAGTACCAGGGAGACGGGGAGAAGTCTTTGCTCTGGAACACCTGCCCTGCTTCCAGGCAAAACTGGAGGGTGTCATGAGTCTCAAATTGGGTCACAGTGAAATCCCAACCCCTCCGGAGGGAGTGGGTGTGCAGGTGGCCCCCCACCCTAGGTCTCTTGTCACACTTGGTCTCCACTGCTCCTCCAGGGAGAATTCACAGTTGCTTCAGAGTTCAACGAGCCACTTCCCTGACCTTGGGTGGATTTTCAATACCAGTACAGCATAGTTACAGGCCCCGCGGGCCAGCGAGGTCACCTCAGGACCCAAGGCTGGGAGAGTCAAGAGGTCCTTCCTCTCTCTGGACAGGCATGGGAGAGGCTGAGGAATGCGGGGGTACTTGGGAGCATGTGAGGAGGCTGAGGTGGACAAGTGTGGGTGGGTGGTCCCAGTCCCCTGGTAGGTCAGGGCTACAGGAGTCTTGCCCCACGGTCATGCTGTCCAGCCTTTTGCCTCCAGGGTGACAGGCACCAGGGCCTCCCCAGGGCCCTTAAGGAAAGACCCCCCCCCACCCCACCCCTCACAACTGAGCAAAAGTGCTTTGAAATAGAGGAGTCTTTGATTTGGACCCGCGATTTAGGTGACAGGGTTAAGGTGTTCAAACCCAGACAGCAATACCAGCCTTGATTTTCCAGCATTTGGGGGGGTAGCATGGTGAAAAATTTCTGGGGCGCTTAGGAACTGGATTTTGCCAACCAAGGGGTGAAATCTTGGGGGCCCCCAAGGAAGGGCTGTTGGTGGGGAAAGGGGTGCTACAAACGGAGGGGCAATGCCTGTGTCCCATTAGCCCCCCCGCAAGTGGGTTGGGGGTCAGGCCCGGAGGCCCGTGACCCCCTAAACCCACTCCCCCTGGGGGGGCCGGCCGTACAGCTCGGCCAGCTCTTTAACCTGGGGCCCCAGTCGTTTAGAAAATGTAGTCAAAGTCCGGCCGATGAGCCCGAGCCCCCGGGACTGAGGGACTCGGCAAGGGCTCGGCGCCCTCGTAGCCGTAGATGTGCAGCGTGTCGTAGGGCGGGCCGCCGCCGTGTGGTCCGCCTCGTCCTTCTTCACCTCGATCATCGTGGCCATCTCCCCGGGCACGTGTGCCCCGGGCGTTTGCCGTGGTGGCTTCTGCACCTGAGCGTAGAGGGGGGCCGCGCGCCAGCGCCGGGCGCGGGGGTTGGCCCGCTGTGGCGCGCTGAGTTGAGACCGGACACGTCATAGCTGGTGGGGGTCCATCTCCGCCGCCGCCCTCCTCATCGTAGGTGACCAGCTGCTCGTGGATCTCCGGCACGCTCTTGCCATGGGGCGGGCCTGCTTCCGGAGCCGCCCCCGCAGAATGATGAGCAGGGTGATCCTGCTGGTCAGTAAAGCCAGAGCTGGTCAGGCCAGGTGGAGGCTTCCCCTGCCTTCCACCTCCCAGGTCCACCTGCTCCCTCCCCTCCTCCCTGGGCATCCTGCACCAGCCAGCTCCCAGTGACCCCGGGGCCAACACAGAAGCTTTGGTTTCCATCTGGACTCATGGTGGGTCCACCCTCAGCACCCTCACCCCACCCCAGAGTCACGTCCATCCCAACCCCCACCCCAGGGTATGATCCTTGTTGGTGTCACTGACCACAGTAGGGATGGGAGGAGAGGAATGCAGTGGACCTCCTCTTAAGTTCATTTTCCTCCTGCCACCTCCCTTCCCATCTAACTGCAACCCCCCAAAGTCTTAGCACTGTGACAAATTCTCTTCATCTGCAAAGGCCAGGAGCCCAGAGGTGGGGGCAGAAGAGGGGGAAAGATGGGGTTGGAAATTTTGGGGGGCAAAGATTTTGAGCCATGATGAGGATGGTGGGTCCCTGACGGAGCTGGTGACATGGCGCCCATTTTCAGTGGCAGCAGCCCGCTTGAGCACACCTATTGTGTACATTCTGGCATGGTGGTGGCACTTTTCATGTTCTTTTACTCAAGGTAGGTATTATTATCCCCATTTACATAAGTGGACTGATCTCAGAGAAGCTGAGTCACTTGCCCAGAGTCGCATGATCAGGCAGTGGTGTGATGTTGGCCCTGCTGGGAGCTCTGGGGGGTATGACTGCAAAAGGGGTTTTGCCAGCCCTGGGAGGGGTGGACCATGTGGGGCAGAGAGTTTCCTGGAAGTAGGCCCAGAACATCCCTAGACTCTGTCCTTCTAGCCTGGAAGATACTTAAGAAACTCTTACTAGCAAGCCAGGATGGCCCTCTGAGTCTGTTTCCTTGCTGTAAAAGGGAAGTGATGACTCCTTTGCTGTTTACATCTGATAGGGTGGCTGCGAGGTTAATGCAATTCTACGTGTGGTGGGGATGCCGGGATCATCATTATTACAGATTTTTATTGAGAGGGGAATCTCAGTCTGTCCTCTTTCCCACAAAAGGGGGGGCTTCTGCCAGGGCCTCTCGGGGGAGCTACTGGCAGGAAAGGCCCGGGGCAGATGATGTGGGTGCCCCACTGTGTCCCCGGTCCTGTCACTGTAGACGCAGAGTGACCTCGGGAACCACCCAAGGGCTTCCTCTGGATGGCTGGCTCCTGCCCCAGCTGAAGACGGGAGGAACCCCAGCCCCCCTGGTGGGCACTGGTAGATGAACATGACTGTGAGTGCTGCCGCCCAGCCCCAGGGAGAAGAAGCTCTGGTGACCTGTGGGGGCAGCTTGTGTGAAAAGCTTGCCCTTTACCAGCTCCTTCACTCCTTCACTGCCCTGCACTCCTTTCCCTGTCAGAACTCCAACTCTTCCTTCTGGGCTTTCCTGGGACACTTCTCAAATAAATCAATCCTTTTCCAGGGTCTACTTCCTGGAAAACCCTATGCTGAGGCCAGGTTTAAAATGCCCCTAAAGTTTCTGAGGGCCCAAACAAGGGGAAAAAAAAAAAAAAAAGACAGAGATCAAGGCTGGAGGAATCCCAAAAACAGAGAAGAAAGCCCCCCCAGGTGATAATTTAAACTAAAATTTTACCCTTCTCATTTCTCTCCAAAGAGAGACTGGATTCCTCTTTTTTCAAATGAGATTTTATATAAAAAAGTGCTTAGAACAGTGCTACACACAAAAAGTGCTCAAATACGTCAGTTGAATGCCTGAATGTTAATAAAGTATTTTAAACTGGGAAGGGGTCTTGACCGCCCTCCTCCTCCCCTGTCACCACTCCACCCTGCGGCACCAGGGGGTGACCTCGCACCCGGCACAAGGCTGCATTTTGGGCGGGAAAGCAGCAGGGTTGGGCCTGCCTGGATCCCTGGCCCCTTCTTCCCCCCGCAGCCCCCTCCCGTCCCCCCCCATCCTTTTGCGCACTGACCTGTGATGGTGAGGATGCAGAGGAAGATAGCGACCAGCGCCTGGATGCTGATGCCCCCTGGGGCCATCTCCTCACACAAGGTGAACTCGCCCTGTTCGTTGCATTTGCACACGGTCACGTGCAGCTTTGCTGGTGCCCGTGAGGCTGGGCCTCCCATTGTCCGAGATGACCACGGGCAGGTGGTGGACCTTGGCACGCTCCGGTCAAAATCCCTACTTGACTATGATGTTGGCCGTGTTATCTGGAAACACCAAGGCCTCGGAGTAAGGCGCTGCTGTCTGGAGTGCCCATTTTCTCATCAACACTGACAGCGTGGCCCACCTCCTCAGAAGCCCTCATAACTGACCAAGTCATTTTGCTCCCTGGGCCATGTGTCTGCCCTTTATACCCTGCCTCGTGGTTTTTTAGCCATTGAGGGCAGGTCTATTCCTCTAGAGGGGGGATGTTTTGGGCAGCTGCTTCGATTTGGCCTCTAAGAAGGACTTGGCCATACTTAAAATCCTTGCTTTTTTTTTATGGGTAACTGAAATACTGACCCCTAACCCTACTTCAGTAAGAGAGAACTCTCAGTTAATTAATGCATTGTTTCAAGCTTTGTTTAACATCAGGGGAAAACAAAGTCTTACAAAATTTAAAAAGTCTTTTAGCATTAGGCAACTTCTAAGGCTGTTTTTTGCTATCCCTGAAAATCCATTAGAAAGTAAGACCAATGCACAGGTCCCCTGAAGCACTGGGGGAGTGATTACACTTGTAATTGAGGATTTCCCCCGGGCAGCCGGAATTGGGACTGTGCTTTGGCCCAAGTAAATTTGGTTTTCCCTCTCAACTCCAATCAGTCCATGTACAAATTCCCCAGGAGATTTTTAAACATGTTGATTTTCGACCCCACTCCCACCCCCCTCCCCTCTACCCCTCCTTCCTTTTTTTTCCCCCCCTTTTCCTTTCCTGAATTTTTCATTTAGTGCCTCTGGCAGAGGCCAGGAGAATGTGTCTTTTACTGGCTCCTGGGAGGTTGTGATGGTCAAAGGTGCAGGGGTTCCCTACTCCCGGCTTTATATAGCCACCATGGGTGGGGTTGGCATACTCAGGAACCAAAAAACAAAGGAGGTCGTCTTATATTTCCAATGGGAAGCCAATTTACATTTCTTTTTTTTTTTTTGACAATTTTCTTTCTTTTTTTTAAAATTTTTCCATTTATTTATTATTTGGAGGGTAATTACTTTACATCACTGCAGTGGTTTTTTTGTCATACATTGAATACATTTCATTATTAAGTAGCCAGATCTACTATAATAGAAAATAGTAACAGTATGGCCACTGAGACCGTATGAGATAAATTAGAGATTTCTTGCTATACTCTTTTAATGTTGTAACAGGAATTCATGTTTTAAGTAGTCTGAGACCAACAACTTATCTCCTGATCCATGTGGGGTGTCTTGGGTGACACTGAAGTTTTTGACTCCATTGCTGACCTCCTGTGAGGTGGGTTTTGAGGTTGGCACTGGGGAGGGTTGTGACAGGTATTTTTTCCACATTATTTACTACAAAAGACAGCAGAATGTTGAATGGTAGGGCCCTGACTGTCAGCTGTCCTGGCTACCATCCTCATCCCTTCAGGATGAATCTGGGGCTGGCCCCCGGGGTTTCCCCCTCACTCTCAGGATCCGAAGTCCCTGACCTTCCTCAGAGGTGGAAAGTGGTGTTTCTATGGTGGGATCCTCACCAACCACCATGTTGCCAGTTAGGGATGGGCGGGGAGTCCCACCCCTTCTAGGGGAAGGATTGCTCTCTTTGGGACCCAAGGGAGATTTTCTATGTTTTTTTCTGGGGAAAGGGTGCAAAAAGGGCATGGAAGCCTGTCTGTTTTTGGCTGGAATCCAGCCAACTCAGCTTCATCACTCTGGGAAGCACATACTCATCAAAAAGCTCTGTTTGGCCACTGCTGACATCACAGGACTCGGGGATGTGATGGTAGACCAGAATCCCATCCTGAGGACACCTGGGTGTTAAGTAGCATTGGCCAATCAAAACCCTGTATTCTTGGCATTTTGGTTTCAAATGTCCCTTTTGGCTTTTTGGGGAGCAACCTCAAAGTTCCATGTCCTAGGAAAATTTGCATTTTGTACTGACCCAGAGATCCCATGGGAAGGAGTCCCTTAGTTAGTTTGTGAACCGCTGTCTACACCCCATATCTATTCTGTGCCTATTCAGTGACCTGGGCATCTGAAGGGAAAAGGCAAAGCCATGTGGGACTTGGCAGTGTGGCCAGGGTGGCTCTGACCATTTACACGGACCAATAAGGTATGTGGTGGGAATTGTATACAATATCTTGGAACTTGATACCCCCAGGGAGGGCACCTGATTCATTGGCTTAGTCCTTGCCCCTGGCATCTCAAGACTCAAATAACTCCATCTCTAAACCGCCACCTCCCCACCCCCAACCCCACCCACCCCAAAAGAGCGGGCTGACTGCTTCAAGGCGCACCGTGATTATCAATGAGGGTGAAGTTGCTGTCCTCAGTGCTCAGGGAGAACTTAAACTTCACATCTCGTGGTGTTATATCCTTGTCTATTGCCGATTTGCACGACCAGCTGGAGGTTGGAAGACGGGGATGATCAGTGGTGGTGGTAGCTGGCTGGGATTTCAGTGATGGTGAGGGACTTTGGGTTTAGACCTGACTGTGGCTGCCTCTCACTTGTGACACTAACCCAATGGTCTCCAAAGTCACTTTTTTCCCTGCCACCTGCCTGCCCACGAATCTGCTCACTAACACATTCTCTCTGAGCCTCAGTTTCACCATCTATAGGGGGAATGTCATCTTTCCTCAAGGCTGTTGTACAGGTTACATTAAGCTCATAAGTGCCAGCTGACTGGGGACCGGGAAGTGCTGCCCTTTGGTTTGACCCAGGCAGGCACTGCCTCACCCTCCCACCTGAGCCAGACTCACCTTGCCCTGGGGGCATTCTCACACATTTGGGCTCATAGGGCTTGGCAAACTCTGGGGCGTTGTCATTCTCATCCATAACTTCAATGTGGACCTGCACGATGGATTCTTTGCCTGTGGGAGTCCCAGGAGAAAGGACTCGTAAATACATGGATTTTAGCAGATGTCAGCCTGAGATTAGAAGGTGTATTGGTGGGAGTCTGGAGGGGTGCTCTTTTTTCTGGAAGGGGGCTGTGGACATTTAGAAGGACGCCAGGGGTGGCGTTCGGATGAAAGGAACAGAAGAGGAATGGGGTAAAGCCTCATGCATAAGGATATTTGCTAGAGAATTACTTGTAAGAGTCAAAAAGAGAAACAACATAAGTGTATTTTTAAAGGTTTTAATTAAATCAATTAAGTAATTTTTAAATCAATGCAGTAATTTAAGTAATCAAACCAATTTAAATAAATTAACTACAGAATAATTGAAAAGGTAAACATCTGGTGAAATTGCTTTAAAAAACAGGGCCAGTTTAAAAGAATGGACCATGTTTAAAATTTCATTTTAAAAGTTGTAATCTCTTTAATAAAGACATTTTAGTACCATGGAAAATAATTCTGGAATAAGCTTAAGTAAAAATTCAGGGTACCCATGATTTCAATTGTATAAAATGACAGATAGAAAAAAGACCAGAGAAAACACACTAGAGTGCTACCGTAACTATTGCTGATGGTGGGGGTTTTGGCAGAGGGATACTTTTCTTCTTCTTTTTGTATTTTCTATATTTTAAATGCACAGTAAGCATTACTATAAGATTTAAAAATTGTATGAGTGAGATTAGATGGGGAAGAAAGGGGCAAAGGGTTGATCGGAAAGCATCAGAAGTCTACTGAAGTTGGCCTGGCGCCGTGTGGGGGACATGCTGCCAGCAGGAGGCAGGGACCTTCCTGGTTAGCACCAGTGGAACTTTTGGGCCCAAATCACCCTTTTCTGGGCCCCATTGGTCCCCGGGAAGGGTGTGGAATGTTGATCCTTCTCCTGGAGAGCAGTTGTGTTTTTTTTCACATAGGCTAAGAATGCAAAGCTCCAACACCTGGGCCCTTTTCCCCCTGGCAACAGTTACCCTACTTTCGGGGACTAACAAACTTAGAGTTGGCAAGTGCTTCAGATTTTGAATTCAACCCACTAACTGGCCCCATAAACAGTCTCCAAAGCAGCCTTTTCCCCAAAAGTCCATGATAATAAAAATCACACGGCACTTGTTCAGTGCACATTCCTGCTCTTTCTGACTCTCTGGACTAGGGCCTCCAGAGAGTCATCTGAGAAGCTCTGTGTTTAAGAGGTGACTCATGTGATTCCCATCACAGGGACATATGGCAGCCTGTTTTGGAACAGTGCTTCTTAAACTGTATGTGCATGAGAGTTGAGTCAGTCTGGGGGGGTTTGGGGCCTGCCTTTTGGTCTTCTAACACAGTCTCAGGTGACATGGATATGGCTGGTCCATCTACACTTGGGGCTGGAGGCCCTGTAGCATCCCAGCCAAGTGGTGCACCAGCATGCTTTATAGTACCTCTGGAGGCCTCAAATGACAGCTTATGCCAATTTTAAAAGGGAAAGAGGAAAGGAGAAGAGCCCAGGTCATCTGGCAAAGGGGCCCCTCACCACTAGGACACCCTTTGGGGTTCCACTGTCAGGGTTTTACCCAAAGGGGGCACTTCTCTGTCCAGTTCTTTGTCATTGTAATATCCCCTTTCTTGGTTTACCCCAAGAACTGGCCCTTGTCACTGGTCCTACCCGGGTGGAGTACCTGTCCAGGGGAAAGAGTTTCAAGGGATTTCATGGCTTTCCATTGGGTTCTTTTTGGAGTCCAACTCCCCCGAAGGACAGACGAGCCCTTTAGGATCTGTCCCTTGCATCATCCCCCACCCCTTTTCTCACTGCTCATTGCACCTGAAATACCCAGAGAGCATCAGAGTAGTGAATAATCTCTTTGATCCAGGCACTGTTGCGATCACTGGGATGAGGGTGGACCCTGAGACTCCATCAACAGTATCTTTAGAGTTGAGGCAGGTGGCACTGTAGTCAGCTTTACTTCAGCTTGAATTGGATTTTGTGATTAATGAAAAGATAAGTTGGGTAAGAGCCCGGAAGAAATAAAAAAAGGAACCAGAAGAGGTAAGAAGTGATTGAAAAGGAAATTTAAATTTTTGAAGTAAAACTTTGAAAAGTTCTTAAGAAAAAAAGGGATGAAGAGAAGAAAAGAGAGGTGAAAAAAATCCATAATGTTCCAGATATATTTTTTCTAATACTAAGGGGAAATTCCAGAACAGAAGAAATAACAAATGATGTAACAAAAGAAAACTTCTTTATCTGAACAAAGACCCAAGTTTATATATTAAAAGAGGTCATTGATATCGCATAGTGGAAAAAAGATCAATATTTAGCTATATTCTGATGATACTTTTGGGAAATTTTAGAGGTGTGTAAAGAAATTGAAGAGAGGCCAGACAGAAAAATACATCCTTATAAAGAAAAGAAATCAGACTTAATCCTAGACATCACATAATGTTAAGCGCTAGAAGACATTGTAATATTTTTGATTTGTAAATATGAAAGAACTCAGGAAGTATACACCCACAAGATGGCCCCTGAAAAAATTTTTTGTGAAAAACTCACTTCATCTAAATGTCTCAAATAAAGTAAAAAATCTGGCTTGGGAGGAATTAAATGAAATTGTTGATTTTTTATCATAAATAGGAAAGCAGTGGTGGTGGTAGTGGTGGTGGGTGGTGGTGGTGTGGTGTGTGTGAGAGAGATTTGTAAGTAGAAAATATTGGTCCAGGATACCAGTTTAAGTTTTACAGTTAGAAATTTAATGTCACGGGCAAAAATAAAAATGCATATATTCCATCCAAATACCTAGGAAAAAAAAGTGAAAAAAAAAAACCAACAAAATGGGGGAAGAAAAAAATCATTAAATTTTTCAAAATCCCAAATGTAAAAAGGCTAAAAAAAATAAGATAAAACCCTCATTTATGATGAAAAATGTAAATAGTTAAACATAACCTCTCATTTTTCGATTGAAAAAAAAAGCCATCTGTTTCCCCATTTCGGACACAATTTAAACCCAATGACCTAGAATATTAAAAGAAAGATTGGGCTTATGGCCAGGGTAAAGAATCTGCCTGCCAGTTAAAGAACATGGGTTTTTGATCCCGGGGTCGGGGAAAGATCCCACATCGCAAAACAACTAAGCCCATGTCCCCACACTCACCCTGTGCTCCGAGCCTGGGAACGTGACTACTGAAGCCCTAAAATTTGGGAGCTCGTGCTCTGCACACAACAGGGAAACCACCGGCACGCGAGGCCCCAAAACAGCATAGAAGTCCCCCTGTTTGCCACAATAAGAAAACCCCGTCAGCAGGGGTATCGCACAGCCAAAAAAGTAAAAAAAATTACTTAAAAAAGCAAAGGTCAAAAATTTTCCCGGCAAACCCCGTAACATGAAAAAAGTACTGAAAACCTTACATCGGGCAACATGGAGCAGAGGCCAAAATATTTAAGCAACAAACTGTTACTGTCAAAAGGATAAAAAGGAAAATCATAATAAAGGTTTAAAATAATTATAAACCTTTGTTAATGAATAAAAAATTTAAAAACAAAAGCAGAAGCTTAGAATACAGGGGAAAAGGAAAAAAGGACATTTGTGTTATCCCACGAACATGAAAAAAAACCAAAAAATCCCCTACCATTTGTAAAGGGGGAAGAAAGGTCTCTTAAATAAAACCTTGACAGTAAAGAAATAAAAATTACCATTACAGTATCTAAAATAAATGGCTGAAAACAGTACCCCCAAAATGAGATGGGGGTAAAAAGGGGGAGGGAACATTTGCCCTTTAATAAGATTGAAGGTGAAAGTGACTGTCACCGGTGCGACTCTCTGCGACCCCATGGCGTCCCACCGGGTCCTCAGTCCGGGAATTTTCCCAGGAAAGGGTACGGGGAGGGGGGTTGCCTTTTCCTTCCCGGATCTTCCAACCCCGGGGGATTAAACTGGGTCTCCCGCCTGCGGCCGGCTTTCCCCTCTGAGCCACCAGGAAGCATTGACTCTCCCCAAACTAATATGCAAACACAATTATATTAAAATTTTAAATGCTTTTTAAAAAATCAAGAGTTTTAGGGTTCACAAGAAAGAAAAATTTTTGAGAATGCAAAAATTTATAAAAGTGAAAAATATTGGGGGGGAGGGACTTGCATTACTACAAGTTTTAGTAAAAGGCTACAAAAAATGGAATGATTTTTGCTACAGAAAAAAGGATTAAAAAAATAATTCAAGGATATACAGGAACTCGTATGTAACAAAGGTAAAAAATGAGACTTATTTGATTAGGGGTGCTGGACGTTGGCTACCACCGGAATAAAATAAAACTGCATGAAGTTCATATCAAAATGTTTGTGGCCTAAAAAGTAGGGGCTGGAATACATCTTTTGTCAAGAGGGTAAGGGCCCATTTAGATGGAAAAAAAGTAGGATGAAATGGTCATAATTGTGGTTTTTTTTGCAAAATTCACACCCAACCTTTGGGCATGTGGTTTTGGAGCCCAAAAAACCCCTTTTGTCCAGGGGGTTTCCCCAAACAGAAAATGGAGGGTCTATTTCCTTCTCCAAGGGATCCCCCCAACCCCGGGGGATTGAACTTCCCTTTTCTCCTGCATTAGGGGGGTAAATTTTTTCCCCCTGAAAAAGCTAAAAGGGCCCATACTATGATCCGAAAAAATTTAAAACAATAAGACCCTGAAACAAAGACAAACCACCACAAATCCCCCCCAGGGGTTTGTGTGGTCAGGGAAAAAAGCGCACAGGATCACAGCACACCAAAACTGGTTGTCGGGAAGTCAGGGTTTGATATTTTTCTTTGTAAATCTTTGTGTTGTTTCATTGTGTAATAAATTTTTTCCCTTTTGGGTTTGGGGAAGACACTTGAAATGAACATTTTTAGTGAAGGGGTTTCACGTATTCAAGTTGGGTTGTCCTTTTAACCCATAAAATCTCCCCAAGGGGACCCGGGAAACCCTTTACTTCCCTTCAAGGTAGAGCAACAAGGGGCAGCTGTAAGGGCCGGACGGGCTGGGTGGTATCGGGGGGGGACAAATTAACCTCCAGGGGTTGGGGGAAGAGCTGGGGCTTCTTGCCCGCCCTTGCCCCACCATGCCGTGCTGTGGGGAGCCATTTTCCCCTTTTGGCATCCGGGGCCCAGCCCAGCTATTTAAAACCTTGGTCCCAGGTGTGGTCATGATCATCACCATTCTCTGCCCTCCACCCCTCACCTGATGTCCCGTTGACAGCGTCAGGGCCCCTTGGCCAGACTGAGCCAATCAGAGGCTTCTTCGGGTTTCTTGAGCGGAAGGGGAAAAAAGGCTGCGGGAAATGGGGGGCTCATCCACGCTGTGACTTTGTAATGACCGGGGCGGTTCGGGGGGAGTGCTGCCCAGGTAGGGGAGGTCAGGGGGGTCTGGGCCCTCGATGGTGAACTGTATTGCCGGGGAAAAAATCGTTCAAACCAGGGGCTGTGGGGGGAAACATGTGGGACCCCTTCTCTAAACCGGCCCCTGAAAGGTGGCGGGAAAACCTTTAAGCAGATGGGGGGCCTGTGGCCTGCTGCTTCCTTGTCCTGACCTTGGCCTATTCTGAGTACGGGGGACACAACATCAACCATTTTTTTCTATGGGGGAGTACAGGCTAGGGTTCTTCCCACACCCCTCAAACTTCCCTTTTCTGTGTCCCTTTTGCTCAAGTTTTTTTCCTGCTTGCCACAGCCCTCCCACCCCATAAAGGAGCCCTGCCCGCGTAACCAGCGTCCTTAACCCTTTTTCCCCCCTCCTGGCATAGTTTTACTCCCGCCTGGGCCCCCTTTGGTGTGTGTGTTTTCTCCCCCTGGCCAACCCTTTGGTCCCAGAGGCTGTCCGACTCCCGGGGTAATCCATTCCCCAGCACGGGGCTGGATCAAGGGGGACTCCAGAGACGCCCTTGGGGAGCGATCGGGCTCAGGACTGGGTTTGACTGCCCCTTGGGGGAGATCCCTGGGGGGGCCCCCTATCCTCAGCATGGCCACCTGAAGGCAGTTTGTGCCCCTGGCAACCTCCCCTTTCTAGATTCAGGGGGTTTGACTGCTCTCTCTGCGCACCACTGCCATGGGCCCCCACCCCATGGGGTCCACGTTGCCTTACCCCTGACGGGTTTTGGGCCCCAGCACCTGTAATCTACCAGGTCTTTTGGCGGGGCCCAGGGCAGATTTAAAAGGCCCGGGAATGAGCCCCCCGGGGGCCCTCGGCAGCCCCCGCCTGCGACTCAGAAGTATATTCCACATCGCCCAATGTCCCAGTGTGACCGTGCCCCCCCCCAGTGATCACCTGCTCACAAAGGGGCCGTATTAACTCTCCTTTTTTCCATCTCAGGCTCCTGAGGCTCCTGGTACCCCCCGAAAAGCTGTATACACCCAAGTCCCCTTTCCTCAAGGCTGGTTCTGGGGTAGCCCCGCCCCAAAACTGACCCCTTTCTTGTGGCCCCATTCCCACTCCGGGGCACAGGTCCCTGAGCCCATGGGCCGCCCACACTGGCCCAGAAGTGGACCTTTGGTGGCCCTGGCCCGGGAGCAGCCCCCACAGTCCTGAGCATCCAGGAGCCCCCGCCCCATTGATGCCCCTGCGCAGGCCTGCACCTTTATGGGCTTGATAGCCCTCGTTGTGGGGGGGGTCCTCCGATGGGGAAGGTGCCCTGTCCGCCCTGCACGAAGCTGTACTTGGTCTTCCGGTTTTGGGGGGTGTCTGGTCCTCAACAAAAGAAGCCCAGGGGGCTGCCCACAGGGTGCTTCTTGGACAGAAAAAAGTGTACCTGGTGAGCAAAAAAGGGGCCCCCCAAAGGGCATTGGGTTATGAGACAGACAAGGGAATTGTCACATATACTACCCAGGATATTTTTGATACAGGGGAAAAAGGGCACAATAAAGGAGCATGTAGTAATAGTAATTCCCGGGTTTTGGGCCCAAGGGCCCAAGGGTTCCCTCTATCTGCCTTTCATCCTTCACCATCTGAAGGTAGTTATTAAGCACCTCCTTTATTTTAGGCACTTTGCTACGGGGTCGTCACTGCCAAGAGAGAGAAAACCCTGCCTTTGAGAGCTTTCACGTATACAGTGAGTTGTTTTTTGGTAAACTGGGCCCGTCTTTTAAGTGGCTGAGCCTCCCCGTGAAAACAGCCTTGGATCGGGTGATCCCATTACGACCTTCCCCCCAGCCCCCCCCCAGCGCTGGGAAGACTTTGTTGGACATTTTCCTGTGGGGGGAATCATTGTGGGGTCACCCGCCCGGGTCTGGTCCTGTGAACCCGGCTCCCTGGCTCGTGGGTTTTCCCCCCGAGGTCAGGATTGGTGAAACTGGTCCTTCTATAGTGGGACTCTGGTACGTGACCACAACAGGGGTGGACCCCTTTATGGCCCCGGGGGGCGTCCCGCAGCCCAGGTGTGCAGGGGGTTGGGAGTTGTGCAGAGAGGGGGGGCATGGGAAGGCATCTCTGAGAGGGCCCCCTCTGGGGTGGGGGGAAGGTAAAAAGGAGCCACCTCCCCCCTGAGAGCCCCCCCCCCCTCCAGGGCCCAGGGAGGGGCCCCATCGGGTGAAGAGGGGAAGTTGTCGTGACGTCCTGCAGAGGTGAACACGGTGGCTGTGCCTGACTCCCCCCCCGGGGGCCCTGGGGATCCGCTTCCACCACAACCTCGATTTCCGCTCTCCGTCCAGGTTTTTGTTTTGGGGGAAAGAGTCCTGCAAAATTTTTCCCGTCAGGAACCTGTTTCCTGGGGGGGGTTTAAAAAATACGGATGCCCAACACTCTCAGAGGCGTGCTTCAGAGGGCCCGGTGACTTCCCGTGCAGCCCGGGGCCAAGAGCCAGGCGAATCTACCCCCCATCTCCCGCCCTGCACTGCTAGGGCCAAAGACACAAGCACTTTGGTCACAGGGCTGAGAAAGAGCCTAGGCCACACTGGCTCAGATAGCAAAGTGCTGTCGGGTTAGGCCGGGGCAGGTAGGTTGTAGTGTATTTTCCATTTTTTGAATGGTGGCTGCCCCGGCCCGCCCCTTGGACTTCGGGCTTTCTCCCAAGATTTATCTACAGTTTTTTAGGTCACATGGATGGCTATGACAAGAACCACATGCTCTTTTTACGTCCCTAAATTTAGACTTCACAGCTCCGTTGAGGTGCATGCTTTTAACCTTTCCCCCGTTTTCACCATGAGGGCTCGCCGGCTCAGTGGTGGTTGATTTTTCCCCAAAGGGCTTTAAACATGAGCGCAGAGAGGGGTTAGAAAACCCAAACTGGTGGTTCCAACCAGAGCTGCCAACAAACATTCTGCCATCCCCGCACTTTGCATCTGGATTTTTTCCCCTCAATTGAATTCAGTCCTAATTTATGTCTGCCTCCTCCTGCCCTCCCCCGTCCCCCTTTTCTTGACACTGGGACCGACCGCTCTGCAGAAAGTGCGCTCATGGTTGGGACACCGTCAACTGGGCTTCCCCGTGCCCCACCTCCACCCCCCCCAGCCCGTGCTGCCCGGGGGGGGTATCCCACAACCAGGGCACGGGTGTCGAAGTTTTCTTTTCCCTTCGTGAGCTGGTACAAAACAAGGCGTGGGCTCCACCGTGGGGTCTCTGACCACTGCAGTACCCTTTACCAGGGGCCCTGTCAGGAGAGAATCCCGGGGGTTCTCCTTTTGACGTCGCCCCCGCCCCGTTCCCCGGTGAGGGCAGATGGGGCTAGGCTTTTCCTGAACCTCCTCCCCCAGCTCCTTTTTTCTGAGGAGCCTGCCTGGCACTAAAGGGCTGCAGTGCTGGAGGCCCAGCCCAGTCAGACGTGAAGGGTGAAGGGAACAGGTGGTTTTCATTTATGGGGAAATGAGGAGGGGTGAGTGTCTGGTGTCATGGGGAGAAACAGAGGAAGAGCTGCTTTTTTTTTTTTTGCTCCTGGAAGCATGAGAACAAGAGAATGGGAAGGGCCCAAAAGACTGGGGGGGTCAGGTGTGTGGTGGGTGTTGTGTGTGGTGGGGTGTGTGTGGTGTGTTGTGTAGTTGTGTGGGTGTGTTGTTGGGTTTTTGTGGGTGTGTGGGGTGTGTGTTGTGTTGGGTTGGTGGTTGGGGTGTGTGTTGTGGGTTGTTGGGTTGTTTGGTGTGGTGTGGTGGTGGTGTGTTTGTGGTGTTGGGGGTGGGTGGGGTTGGTGGTGTGTGTGGTTTGGGGTGTTGGTGGGTGTTGTGGTTGGTTTGTTGTGTGGTGTGGTGTTTGTTGTTGTTGTGGTGGTGGAGGGGGTGTGTGTTTGGGGGATGGTGTGTTTGTGTTTGGTGTGGTGTGGTGTGTGTGGTTGTGGTTTTGTGTGGGCAACAGGAGTGCATTGAACACGCCGGATGGTGTTGAACACAGGCCCCATTTGATCGTTGACTAGCGTCGGATGGACTTGGAGATGGTGAAGCTGTGTAATGGCGCCTCCAGGTTTCGACATGTGGTCCGCGGTTGTCCGACGGCCGGAGCGAGTGGGGCATTTGTGAGGGAGTGTTAGGCGACGTCGATACCTGACGGGTGTCCCTGTCTGCAACGGCGTCTCTACATGGCATAGGCGACGGTCTCCTGCTGTTTTTCTCGTCTAGGGCACAAGGCTGAAATGATCAGTGGCCGGCAGGACGTCGTCCTCTGAGCTGGTACTGCGGCATTTTTGCGGTTCACACAGTCGATTTAGAACCGTAGAAAGGGCTGAGGAAGAGCGCTGCGAGGCTGGAGACAAGCAGTGGCTGTTTGTGTAGTGTTGTCCTAGGTGATGTAATAGGAGGATTGTTGAAAAAGTCAGTTACTATATAAGCTTACAATTAAATTAAGCTGTATTAAAAATGAGACGGTAATGTACTCAACAATTTTTGCTTCCTAATTAATTTTTACTGCATTTCACCATGTTCTTGGAGTTTTTTATGTTGATCCCTGTCTAATCAGGTGGAGAATACTAATGGTTGTGTCGATGCCCATCTCTTTCCAACTGTCTGCCTTCGAGTTGGTAGTCTGATGGAAACAAAACTGTGGGGAAAGTGTTTACACACCAAGGATGATTGTCAAATCTGATAGGGGAGACAGAGGTTCTTTTCCCTTCAAACAAGTCCAGTTTGTCAACTAGCATTGGTATCAGCCCATCACTGGCGACCCGAGCCAGTTTAGTTTTGGGACGATATGATAGCATAAAAATGTTCTCTTCTTGAAAAAAAAAAATGTGGTTCTCCTCTTGAGTATTTTCGATGTGTAGTCCTGCAGAAAAGAACTCCAGCAAGCTTTGTTTAACTCAGGATTTCCTATACTTGTTAGACCACTGAATCCTTTTCCTTTGAAACACGTGCTATTAGTGTCCTTAGGAATAAGATTTGGCAAATAAAGTGTGTGAAGGAATTTTGCGCTCAGCTGTCAATAAATGCTAGTTTGTTACTCATGCTAGAGCCACATGTTTAAAGGATATTAGAAGGTAGAATTGCTGAACATTTCATTGATAGAATCTTAGAAATTCTTAGGAGCATAAACAAATGATATTTCATACATGTTGAATGCTTCTCTAATGGATGGTTAGGATGTTCAAACAGAGTTCAATTCAATGAAAGAAAAAAAAAAAATCATCAAATCCCTAGGAAGTGCCAGCCTGGGAGCACAGAGATAGTGCAGACCGTGTTCTTTTGCTCTCAAAACTTGGTCTGAAGCTGCAAGAGGCTGAGGATTTGAGGATGGGCAGCATTTAAGGGTCAGTTGGAATGAGAGCCTTGAGTGAAGGTGTCACATCAGAAAGGCTGGAGGAGGACCGGAGAGAGCAAGGGATCTCAGGACAGAAGAGGTGGCATCAAGATGGGACACAGTGAAGTCCCATGAGGTCTGGCAAAGCATCCTCAGGCTTAGCAATGATGCAGTCATCCGAGCCCTTGGGGAGAGCAGTGTTAGGGTGGTAGATGAGAAGCCGAATGACAAGGCTTCTAGAGAAGAGTCTCAGAGGTGAGGAAGGGGGAGCTGGGATGGAGGCTCCTCCCCTTTGGGGGGCAGAGAGAGGGAGAAGCGGGGCTGTAGCTAGAGGTGGTGGAAAGCATCTTAGAGCACAGTGTGCAGGGGGCAGGTGGTTCATGGAGAGGCCCCAAAACTCAGCACCCAGGACATGTGATGAATGGATGGACTGGAGGCAAGAAGTGGTGCACTGGCTCTGGAGCCTGTGACCTGGGCAGGAGACAGTGGGGATCAAGGAGGAGGGGCAGTGTGGGGCCCTGTGAGTTACTCAAGGTTAGGATAGGATGGTCATTCCAAACCTGGCTGCGTGGGTGCATTAGGACCCAGGTAGGGAAAGGCAGCCAGGGGGGGCGTGAGTCTGCTTGGATATGTCATTGGAATTCTAAGATTGTGGCAATGGAAAAAATGTTGGCTGCCATATTAGTAAACAAGGGATGTTACAGCCATCAAGCCATCACATTACAAAATCCCCCCGCCCCGCCTCCCAGCAGATGGTGCACCCGAGGAGACTCAGGATGAGAAAGCACAGGATACTGACCCCAGAAAGCTGAGCTGTGCATCAAAGGAATGATTTCAGTGAACCCTGACCTTGGCATCTTCTCATACATGGAAAAAGGGCTCAGTTTCTTGAGATGTCTGTTTTTCTTTAATTAACAGTGATCTTTTGAAGTTCCAACTACCTGATCTTTGTTGCAAAAGCTCTTGTATACCCTGGCTCCCCACCTTGCCTCTTTGCAGACGTCCCTTAGAGGGATGTGAGAGTCTGTCTCCCAGGCTTGAAGTCCTCAGAATGTCTACCAAATAAAATAGGACTCTCAACTTTTAGATTGTGCTTTTTTTTTCCTAGTTGTCATTTTGTATCCGACTCATACTTAAACAACTTTGGTAAAAATTTCTCAATATTATCAAATCAATAGCGTTAAAAAAGATATCCTGTGAAGGTAAGTTTCTGTTTTCCTTCCCTCCAAATTTTCTTAGGCAGACTTTATATATTAGAACAGTTCTAGATTTATGGAAAAACCGAGATGATAGTACAGAGGATTCCCGTACGTCCTGCTACCCGTTTCCCTGTTGTTAACATCTTACATTAGTATGGTACATTTGTTGTAATTAATGGACCAGTGTTTATACATCATCATTAACTAAAGTCTATAGTCTGTGCAGATTTCCTTAGCTTTTACCTCGTGTGCTTTTTCTGTTCTACGATCCCACCTAGGATACCACATTACATCTATTAATGGTTGGTATGTTTCTTTAAATTCGTCTAGGCTGGGATAGTTTCTCAGACTGTCTTTTTTTTAATTGAAGCATAGTTAATTTACACTGTTGTGTTAGTTTCAAGTGTACAGCACAGTGATTCACTTATACATACATACATTTTCTTTTCCAGATCATTTTCCATTGTAGGTTTTTACAAGATGTTAAGTATGGTTCCCTGTTGCTATATAGTAGGTCTTTGTTGTTTACTTGTTTTATATATATTGATGTGTAGATGTTAATCCCAAACTCCTAAGTCATCTCCCCCACACCTACCCCACTTTCCTCTTTGGTAGCAAAAGCTCATTTTCTCTATGAGACTCTCCTTGTTTTTGATGACCTTGAGAGCTCTGAGGACTGCTGCTCGGGCGTTCTGTCAGATGCCCCCTACTAGAGGTTGTTTTGCTCATGATTAAACAGACTGAGGTTATAGGTTTTGGGGGGTCTTTGGGGGGTCTTCCCCTTTTAAAAATTATCACTACATTTGGATGTGACCTCTCAATGCCAAAAGCTATGCTGACCCATATTTGTGAATTCAGAAGGCCGCCCAGGTCTCATTCCCATTGTCCAGCAAACAGCTCTGTAAACAAAGGCTCCGTGGCTCTGATCTTGATAAAGAGGGGCTTCCTTCCCTCAGATGATGTCTTTGGAGCGAGGAGGTGAGCCTTGGAGCCCTGTCCTTGCCTTTTCCGGGCAGCCTTGCTGCTTCCCAGAGTGGGGATTCCATGGGGCTCCCTCCCGCCCCCTGCCCCGTACCAGGTGCCAAGTGCGTGCTGGTGGCAGGTGACTAGAAGGCCTGACGCTCTTCCTGCTGGGCAAAGAGCCTCAGGCGAGCTGTTCCGAGTCTGTCAGGGCTGCTCG
>JAJLRB010004882.1:35254-68229 GCA_020976825.1 Odocoileus hemionus | reverse complement strand
TCACTGTCTAAAATATAATCTCTTATTATTTAGCAATGCTGAGCATCTCTCTTTTGTCTCCTGCTCATCAAAACGACCAAGTTGCTCCCCGTCCCAGCCTCAGCAGCTGAGGCACACAGGCTTAGTCTCCCCAGAGTACGTGGCGTGTTCTTCGACCAGGCATGAGGCCCGAGAGCCCTGCACTGTCTAGTGGGTTCCTAAGAACTGGTTTATCAATCTGTTTTTTCTTTTTCTTTTGAGTATATAATATTTATATTTGGAATATAAATGCTTTATAATGTGTTAGATTCTGCTGTGCAACTTCACCAATCAGCCATAGGTATATGTATACACACTCTCTCTTGACCCTCCCTCCCACAATCTCCGTCTCACCCCTCTGGCCATCACAGAGCCCCACGCTGCACTCTCTGTACTATGGAGCAGCTTCCCACTTGCTACCTTTTTACACATTGTGGTAAATAATGTCGAGGCTCTTCTCCCAATTGGGCCCCCTCTCATTCTCCTGCTGCGTCCACATGTCTATTCTCTATATTTGTGAAAATAAGTTTTAACATATATACATATGAAATCTAGAAAATGTTATTGATGATGCTATTTAATGAGCAGGACTAGTGGTACAGACATCGATTTTAAACATTTTTATATTAAGCTTTCAAGGTATAAAATACATGGATGATCATTGCATGCATTTTACTAAGTGAAAGAAGCCCATCTGACAATGCTACAAAAAGGAAGATTTTTACAATATGGCATTTTGATGTAGGTGAATGTTCTTTTGTGCTGCATTGTGTCTGAGTCTTTGGGACCCAATGGATTGTACCTGCCAGGTACCTGTGTCCCTGAGATTTCCAAGGGAAGAACACTGGTGTGGGTGGCCATTTCTTCTTTCAAAGTATCTTCCTTACTCAAGGATTGAACCCACATCACTTGGGTCACCTGCATTGGCAGGTGGATTCTTTACCACGGAGACACCTGAGAATCTAGTCGGAAATGTAGACGAGATTAAAATGGTCAGTGCTTGCAATGGGCTGCAAAGGAGGGGCTATGAATATCCTGAGTTCAGGACCACGAAATCATTGTGTGAAACTGTTTTAATGGCCCAAGTTATTAAACATTTGCCCAGATCCTTAGAGTGAACACCCCTAGAAGAGAAACATAAGGTGAAACTGGAAACTTTGTTTAATGTCTATGTATATTCATCAGTGGTAACAAATTTACACACTGCTGGGGACATAAGTAGGGAGATTGTCCTCGTGAGGGAACAAAAGGTATATGGGAAATCTCTGTACCTTACTCTCGATTCTGCAGTGAGACTAAATCATCTAAGATAGTGGTACTGGTCCATGCACAGTGATTGCTTTTTAGAATATATACCACTAGAAAAACGGATATGCTATCTTTAATTTTTCCTTAGTCAATTATCCTTTAAAGATATGAAAAATAGAACTCTCCATAAAGAATAGAGAACAAACTGTAGCAGATGATTCATAAAGCCTAGAAATACAAACATGAAGTAGAGAAGCAACATTTTTCTGTGTTGAAAGTGAAGGTGAAGTCGCTCAGTCCATGTTTGATTCCTTGGGACTCCATGGACTGTAGCCCGCCAGGCTCCTCTGTCCATGGGATTTTCCAGGCAAGAATACTGGAAAGGGTTGCCATTTTCTTCTCCAGGGGATCTTTCTGACCCAGGGATCAAACTGGGGTCTCCCACATGCAGGCAGACTCTCCCGTCTGAGCCACCAGAGAATTTGTTTCACGTGTTAATTTATGGGTAAGTTCACTTCTGACTTGACGCTGATCATTGTTTCCTTGGTCGGTCACCGGATAGATTTTAGGGCATCATTTTCAAATGCATCTGTCCCTGCACATACACACTGTTAACCCAACGTCCACTGCTGCCCCTGGTTTATTCTCAAAGAAAGCTGTGATGGAAACACCTCCCGAATCCTGGTCTTGAAGTAGCAGACACCTGACCTGCAGAGACATGGTCACAGTGCAAATCATTTCGTGAAAACCTCTGTCCCCAGGTTACAGAGAGGAGTAAGAAACAAACCAAAGCCAAGGACTCAGGCCATCTTTCCTAGAATTCTGAGAGCAAAGCCTTGCAGGAACCCAGGGCCCCTAGGTGATTCCCACCAAACACTCACCCTCCCCTTCCCTCCCCAAGGGCAAGGGCACAGGCCTTTCAGGGCCACACCCATCCGAGAAAGAGCCCCTCCCCAGGAATCAGGCTGAGGTTCTTTGTTTCTAGAAGATCCCGCTCTCAACTCTCTCCAGAGCTCTGGGGCAGGCAGGGCTGAGAGCTCAAGCTCAGGGCTCCTTTAAGCCGGTCTTCCTGCTGCATTGTTTCAAAGACCCACAGAGGCTGTCAGGTATCCCAGAAGTTGGGCCCATTGTCTCTTGTGAATTGTTCTGGTGCTTAGTCTCTAATGCAAAAGGAAAGAGAACTCTCCGGGTGGTCTGCAAAGAGAGTGGGGAAAGTGAGCACCAAACCCAGGATGTGATTAACATATCAGCTTAATCTTGATTACCCACTACAACTGAGGGACAGAGGAAGCCAGAAAAGAGCTCAGAAAAGGGAGAGAGAAAGAAGTCGTTGTCTTCTTTTTCACTGTAGCTGTTGAAGGTGAAGGAGCTGTGTGGATGCCTTTAAAGATATTTCCTCAGCCTGTTTGCGAGTTTGGGACCTAATATCCCAAAATAAGACACAGAGCAGGAGGCACAAGAGGAGGAAATGGTAGCTTCTCAGGTAAACGTCCTGTCCCAGGTCGGGGGCTGTGTCTGCTTTTCCTCCTGAAACGGCCGGAGTGACAAGCTGCACACCTTTACTGTCTGATTGTAATTTTTCTCCCTGGGGTGTTTGTTGTTGTCAACTTCTTTTTTCCTTTATTTCTTATAGTGGTGAAGACCGGCTCTTAGGCTGCTTCTCCCTTGTGCCCCACAGCCTTTTCTTCACTCTATCCTGCCTTTCTGTAGACCATGATGAATTCTCAAGAAGAATTAGTGACTTCCCTTTGTGAGAAATGAACACGGGGGGTCACTGGTATCTGAGATTCCCGATGGAAATGTTTTAGCCACGCTTTCCAGGAAACAAACACACTCAGAAGGACAATGCAGATGGTGGAGTGCAGCTTATTACACAGGTGGGCCCCAGGCAGAATCTCCTCTTAGCCAAGGACCCCGACCAGCATTTGTGAAAATCTTTTACACCCCATGTGCTCGTGTCCAAACCCAGTGCCCCAAATTCCTTCAGACTTACATAAACTAAGGAAGGGTAAATACAATCCCAATAACCCCATCACTCATGTGCCATGTGCTCAGACAGTGAAACAATTAGCCAATAATCAATAAGCACAAGTTTACACTCGTGGCAGTCTTGATTCCAGCTTGTCATTCTTCCAGCCCAGCCTTTCTCATGATGTACTCTGCATATAAGTTAAATAAGCAGGGTGACAATATACAGCCTTGATGAACTCCTTTTTTCTATTTGGAACCAGTCTGTTGTTCCATGTCCAGTTCTAAATGTTGCTTCCTGACCTGCATATATAGTTGGTGCTAAATAGTTAAAATGATTCTTGCCACCAAGGTTACTACTCTGAGACCTGTAAAATCTGTAGAAAACTTAAAGTTCAAAGTTAAGTATGAATTCTTCCTTACTATTCTACCTAATAGCTCTTCAAATTGGTTATTCATGGAGCAGAATTTTAAACATTACTAACTCAAGTAACCTTGTTAAAAATGTGACACATTGGTCTCACTATAGAATGTTTGGAATGGAATGTGTTTTTAAAAAATAGCTCCATTTTTTTTTTTTTTTGGATAGACAGTTTATCCTGTGTCACATGAGTACAACAATCAAAAATAAGTATGCCAATATTTATTTTATATTTCCTCTTCCTAGTTATACTACTTTCTGTAGTATTTTGTGGTTCATATCTCATCCTCTTTTGTAGGGGTTAAAAATACGGTGAAAATATTACTGTGTAAAAACTATATTCTTGTGTAATAGCAGGCACTCTCCTAAAGGAAAACCAGGTCTCTGAACTTGCTGTTTCCATGTTGGGTCACATAAGGAATTCTTCCCACGGCTCCATGGCATCTGTACTTTGTATTTCAGGGACGGCTGACCTTCCGGGATGTGGCCATAGACTTCACTCAAGAGGAATGGGAATGCCCGGGCCTCAGTCAGCGGGACTTGTACAGGTACGTGATCTTAGAGAACTACAGGAACCTGGCCTCTTTGGGTGAAGACAACTTCCTTCCAGAATCGCTTACCTACCCACGAGGTTTTGGTTCCTTCATTTCTAGAATTTCTTCTGAAATTGTCTGCTTCCTACAGTGGTTTCAGATCTCTACTTTCTAGGGGGAAATGAGTGTCTGTGAGTTTATAAAGGAAGGCTTCATGATGGTTTGCTATGCTGGTAAGCTTTTTCTTCCCTGAGGTACTCTGCCTTCTTTGTTCTAAGTGAGTGGTAATTGTGTAAGTTTTGCAGTAATAAATAGTTGCACCCTCTGTTAATTTCACATTCATACACTTACTTTTTGCCTTAGCAGTCCGTGATCAAAATCTCCGGATTTGATTGTTAAGTATTTGTTAGTGTTGTAAAGGTGTTTTGAATAAAGTATTTGGGGAAATAATTTTCTAGGTTTTATCAACATTCTCCAATGCATTCCCATTTCACTTCAACACATACAGGATTGGACATGGATGAACCTCTAAGAACACAAATATTCCTTTCTCTGATGAACAGGTCTTGTAGCCTCTAAGCTGGACCTGGTCACCTTTCTGGAGGAATTGAATGACCCCAGGAGTATAAGGAGAATGGAGACAAGAGACATACACCCAGGTAGTTGTGAGTGGACTCAGATGAGAGGTCCAAGGAGCAGAGAGGAAGTCATCCTTTGTCACGTGGTTTTGGAAGATGTGCCTCAGTGGAAATGGTTTTGGAAAACCTGGGTTTGGTTTTGGTACTGTGAAAGAAATGTATCACCTGCCCCATTCTCTTAAATCATGAATGGATTCATCTCCGGTGATTACTTTTCTCCATCATGGTGTAAACTAAAAGTTTTCCCTTAGCTTGTCACAAACTGCATTCATTGGTTGCTCTTCCATTTCTTGGGGATCCTAGGAAAATTGTGCCATTCATGAGTAACTGTATGATAGTCCTTTTAAAGTTTCTTTCTACCTCTAGAGAAAAATGTGTGAGTAAAGTGGTAGAGAAACTGCTAAACTTCTAGAAATACTGGGGACAGGTTTTTGTTTTCTGATTTATAACTTCCTATCCACTGGGAGCTAGAGATAGGACCTTCTAAATAAATTTCAAATTCAAGTCATTTTTTCACTGCAGAAAGCAAAACCTTCTAAAAATCAAAGAATGCACATCTCAGGTTTGCTTCAAAGTTTCTCTTTTCCCCTTATGATTTCATATTAAACATCTGAAGAGTATCAGGCCTGATTCTAAAATGCTAAACCACTTTATTTTTATTTTTTAAACCACTTTAATATATTTATTTACCTCATAGAATTTTAAAACAAATTGGCATAAAATCTTACCACCACCAAAAAAACCAGAAAACAAAAAACTACACATTTTCAACCCATATTGTTAATGGTTGATTCAAACTCTAAGAATTTCTAGATTATATACAGAAATCTAAAAATTTCTTTTTTTTTTTGTTTTTAACTTATTTTATTTTTGTATCCACAAAGGAATGAAATCATATGGTATCTGTCTTTCTCTGCTTGATTTTTTTCACTTAGTGTAATATTCTCAAGAAAGTGAAGTTGCTCAGCCATGTCTGACTCTTTGCAACCCCATGGACTGTAGCCTACCAGGGTCCTCTTCCCATGGGATTGTCCAGGCAAGAATACTAGAGTGGTTTGCCATTTCCTTCTCCTAAAAATTTCTAATTGGAATACAGCTGTTTTATAAGTTTGTATTACTGTACACCAAAAAGAATCAATTATACCTATCAGTCAGTTCATTCAGTCTCTCATTCGTGTCCCAGTTTTAGCAAACCCATTGAATGCAGCACACCAGGCTTCTCTCTCCATCACCAACACCTGGAACCTGGTCAAACTCATGTCCATCAAGTCGGTGATGCATACCACAATCTTATTCTGTGTTGTCCCCTTCTTCTCCTGCCCTCAATTTCCCCCAGCATCAGGGTCTTTTCTGGTGAGTCATTTCTTTGCTCGAGGTGGCCAAATTATTGGAGCCTCAGCTCCAGCATCAGTCCTTCCAATGAATTTTCAGGACTGATTTCCTTTGGGATATAGTGATGTGATCTCCTTGCAGTACAAGGGACTCAGAGTCTTTAACAACACCCCAGTTCAAAAGCATCGGGTTATCAGGACTCAGCTCTCTTTATGGTCCAACTCTCAAATCCATCCATGACTAGTGGAAAAACTATAGCTTTGACTAGACAGACATTTTTCAGCAAAGTAACGTCTCTGCTCTTTAATAAGCTGTCTAGGTTGCTCATAGTTTCCCTCCCAAGTGAAAAGTTGTTGCTGAATCATGCAAAGACGCTGGGGTTCTTGGCCTCCGGAGGAGAAAAATTCAATCCGGGGTCAGAGAGGAGGCTTGATCGCTCAGAGCTTTTGTGTAATAAAGTTTTACTAAAGTATAAAGGAGATAGAGAAAGCTTCTGACAGACATCAGAAGGGGGAAGAAAGAGTGCCTGCTTGGTATTGTTAGCAATGGAGTTATATACGCTCCAATGAATCCACAGAATGTCTGGAGCTTGTAAAGGCCTCACCAAACCTATTCCCATAATATACATTTTAAGATATCAGAATCAGCCACAGGTTTAATGCGGAGACTTTCCTCAGGCAGGATACATTGTTATATAATCCTTGTAAAGACTAGACCTACTCCCATTATTTACAGTGTAAGATAACAGGATTAGCCAGAAGGTTTAATCCAGAGACTGTCCTCAGGCAGGATACATTATTGTTGTATAATCCTAAGGAATTTAGAGGAAAAAAAATAAAACGTTTGTCCCTTCTTCCTCCTTGAGTATTCCAGAACTCTCTCTCCTTGGGGACCCCTAGATTTCTTATCAACCTACCTAGGAAATGGCTCTCACCCAAGGAGCAAGTATCTTTTAATTTCATGGCTTAAGTCAGCATCTGCTGTTATTTTGGAGCCCCAAAAAATAAAGTCTGTCAGTGTTTCCATTGTTTCCCCAACTATTTTCCATGAAGTGATGGGACTGGATGCTATGATCTTGGTTTTTTGAATGTTGAGTTTGAAGTCAGTTTTCACTCTCCTCTTTCAGTTTCATCAGGAGACTCCTCAGTTTCTCATTGCTTTCTGCCATGAGCATGGTGTCATCTGTATATCTGACGTTGTTGATATTTTCCCTGTATTTTGATTCCAGCTTGTGCTTCTTCCAGTCCACCATTTAGCATGATGAAAAGTGAAAGTGAACAGTGCTCAGTCATGTCCGACTCTTTGCGACCCCACAGACTATTCCGTCCATGGAATTCTCTAGGCCGGAATCCTGGAGTGTGTAGCCTTTCCCTTCTTCAGGGAATCTTCCCAACCCAGGGATCACCCAGGGCTCATGCATCATGTACTCTGCATATAAGTCAAATAAGCAGAGTGACAATATACAGTCGTGACATACCCCTTTCCCAATTTGGAACCAGTCCGTTGTTCCATGTCTGGTTCTCACTGTCGTTTCTTGACTGCATAGCGATTTGTCAGGAGGCAGGTAAGGTGGTCTTGTATCGCCATCTCTTTCAGAATTTTCCAGTTTGTTGTGATCCACACAGTAAAAGGCATTGGGATAGTCAATAAAACCAAAGCAGATGTTTTTCTGGAACTCTCTTGCTCTTTTGATGATCCAAGTGGTGTTGGCAATTTGATCACCAGTTCCTCTGCCTTTCCTAAATACAGCTTGAACATCTGGCATTTCTCAGTTCACATTCTGTTGAAGCCTTACTTGGAGAATTTTGAGCCTGCCTTTGCTAGTGTGTGAAATTAGTGCAACTGTGTGGTCAATTTAACATTTCTTTCAGTTGCCTTTCTTTGAGATTAGAATGAAAACTGATGTTTCCCAGTCCTGTGGCCACTACTGAGTTTTCCAAATTTGCTGGCATATTGAGTGCAGCACTTTCACAGCATCATCTTTTAGATTTGAGATAGCTCACCTCCACTAGCTCTGTTGGTAGTGATGCTTCTTTAGACCCACTTGATTTCAGACTCCAGGATGTCTGTGAGTGATCACACCATCCTGGTTATCATGGTCATTAAGATATTTTTTTTTATAGCTCTTCCACATATTCCAGACACCTTTTGTTAAGATCTTCTGCTTCTGTTAAGCCCATGCCATTTCTGTCCTTTATTGTGCCCATCTTTGCATGAAATGTTCACCTGGTATCCTTAATGTTCTTGAAGAGATCTCTAGTCTTTCCCATTCTAATGATTTCCTTCACATTTAGGTCTCCACAGAACAATGAGTAGAATTTCCAGTGTTTCAAGGATATTTTCAAAGTCTCTCTTTCATTTAATTTCTTGAGAAATTAATGTTTATCTTATGTGTAATGAGCTATCTCAGATATTTTCCTATATGTCTTCACTTTATGATTAGTTCTCTGTCAATATCACTTATTAGTTTTAGGCTGAAGTATCTAATAGAACATTCTCGGAAACATGTTTGACAAGAAGTGGATGAAACAATTATTAGGCAGCTAGGATTTGTGAAAATGTTTGGTGTCTCCACTTAAGATGACTAAAAGCAAGAAATAATCCTTCGATTCCCTATCTCCTCTTCATTTAGTGGTTCCTGTCGGTTCTTAACCCGCTTCTCCCTCTGTCACACATTTCTTTGCCATCTCATTTTCTACAGTTTTCTGCTTGTAGTCTCTGTTTTGAAGGCTACAGACACCTAGTCAGTCATCCCTCTGATGCCTGCACCTTGGTGCGTGAGATTGGTCCAGAGGTTAGTGCTCTGCTTTATGGTGGTTCAGGCTTCCTCCACAAGCATCCTGTTTATACAGCCTCTCCCTCACTCCGTCCCCTCAGGGTGTCTCCTCACTGCCAACTGCAGTCCTCTGCCTGGGTCTGCGCTCCGAACCCCACATTTCAGCGCTCAGCCCTTGTCTGCAGCGGTGGGCGTGCCTCTCAGGCTGGGTGGGCAGGGCAGGGGTCAGCACCCCGAGTGCAGGTCTCAACCTGTCCTGCTGCCACACGCGGGTTTCCATGTTCTCTCCCACAGAGAATGAGGCTCTCCTTCTGTCCAAACTGAGTCCCCGACGAGGGGCTTCCCCGGATGTGGAGACCACTCCTCCTTTTCATGTTCCCTCAGGGTTGCAGGCCCCATTCCTCTTCCTCTCCTCTTCCTTTTCCTTCTTCTTTCTCTTGTCCTGCCTGGCTCAGCAGGAATGTAACTGTCCTTGTAGATTTCCAAGGGCCTCTGCTAGTGTCCAGCTGGGCTCTGTGAGAAGAGTTCCATTTCTGATGTATTCTTGATGCCTTTGTGGAGAGAGAAGTCTATGTCTTCCTAATACTCTGGGATCTTGATCCTCCCTTCTCTATTTTATTTTTGAACTAGTGAAGGGTTCATCAGTTTTCTCTAAATCTTTAAGGATATTACCTGAGAATAGCAGGTAAAATTACTTATTATTTGCTATCTTTCAGCAAGGTCTCCACAATACACCTGGGATTTGATGCTACAGAAACCAAGGATAGAAGATTTGTTTACAAAAGCAAACCTAGGAATATATGAAAGATTACACCTCAGAAACTTCAATTTAAGAAAACACTGGGAATATAGGAGGGCATATGAAAGAAAGAGAAGATGTTTATATGGACATGAAGAAATTGAGACAGTTACACATAAGGCAAACATTTCTGCAAATTAAAATAAAATAAAATGAGCAACATAATTCAAAGTGGAAGAAACACCAATTTCAGTCTTCAACATCTGCTGAGAAATGTAAGTTTTTTAAAAAAGTTTTACATCACCGTTTGAAACATACATGTCCTCTGGAAGGAAACATGATACATTTGGAACATGATTTAGTCTCCACTGCAAATACTCATTCAAACAATTGTGAATGTAGACTTAATTTATGCATACATTCAAGCATGTCTGAACACCTGAAATTTAAAAATGAGGGGCAAAGCTCACAATATACTCAATTTGAGGGATCTGTGAGCAGGATGTCATTATTCTTCTAGCAAAAGATATTTCCTCTCCTTTCCACGATGTATAATGTTGATGATAATGGAAGAGATGTAGTCCAACCGTCATTATTCAATACACATCATGATATTGCTAATACAGAATTGCTTTCCACGTGTAATAAAATTAGTCAGGTCTTAAGTAAGAGTTCCAGGCCCAGTAATTATAAGGGTTTTTATGGTGGAGTGAGAAGGTATTCAAGCAATGAAATTGGGTATAAGCTTGAAGGAGACTCAAACCTTATGAATCATCAGGGACCTGAATCTTCACACAGGGATTCTAAAAGTAATAAATGTAGAAATATCTTTTATCAGATGTCAGTTTGTTCTGTGCAGAGTATTCATACTGGATAGAAGACTTACAATTGTAGTGAATATGGTAAAGCTTCTAATCAGTCTTCAGAACTTGTACAACAGCAAACTATTCAAAATTCACAGAAAGAAAACCAATGTAAGATACATAGGAAACTCTTTAGTATCTCATCCAATCTATGTAAACATAGGAAAATTCATACAGGAAAGAAATCTTTCAAATGTACAGAGTGTGCCAAAAGGTTTGTCTGTCGCTCACTTCTTACTCAACTTCAGCTTACTCACAGTGAAGAGAAATGTTATAAATGTTCAGAATGTGGCAAAGCCTTTATTAGAAGTTGAAATCTTAGTAAGCATCACCAAATTCATATGGGGGAGAAGCGTTATAAGTGTGCAGAATGTGGTAAAGCCTTCATTGACAAATCAAAACTCACTAATCATCTGCAAGTTCATAATGGAGAGTGATCATGGAATGTCTTCAAGTATTAAAGGAAGACAGAGGTTGGTTATAAATTTTCAATAGGTCTATCAATTGATTTGAAAGAGGAAAACTATCACAGTCACTAACATACTGATGTACCTTTATAATTTCAGCACAAGTCATGAATATTACTTGACAGTGTTGCAATAAAGACAGTGTCTGTGATAACCTAGAAATGTATTGGAAACCCTTCCTGGAAAAGGCAGACAATTAGTGTGTATCATGTTTCCTAATTGTTTCCTAGGCTTTGTTTGTACACCATAAAAATCAGAAAAATGAATATCTTTCTCTGTACTTTTGATATGTATTTAATCATGGATCATATAATGGATTATTAAAGGTTTTATGTCAACTATGTGTGAAATTCATACAAGGCTATTAGTAGAAGTGAATGGTTTTTAGTGTTTCAGCTGGTTGTAATGAATGATGTGTTAACCCATAAGCAACAGTAACCTTCACAAGAAACTGGAAAATTCTTAGAAAGATGGGAATACCAGATCACCTGACCTGCCTCTTGAGAAATCTGTATAGAGGTCAGGAAGCAACAGTTAGAACTGGACATGGAACAACAAACTGGTTCCAAATAGGGAAAGGAGTACATCAGACCTATATATTGTCGCCCTGCTTATTGAACTTATATGCAGAGTACATATTGAGAAATTCTGGGCTAGAAGAAGTATAAGCTGGAATCAAGATTGATGGGAGAAATAGAATAACCTCAGCTATGCAGATGACACCACCCTTATGGCAGAAAGAGAAGAACTAAAGAGCCTCTTGATGAAAGTGAAAGGGGAATGTAAAAAATTTTGCTTAAAGCCCAACATTCAGAAAATGAAGATCATAGCACCTGGTCCCATCACTTCATGGCAAATAGCTGGGAAAGGAGTGAAAACAGTGGCAGAATTTATTTTTTGGGGCTCTTAAATCAGTGCAGATGGTGACTGCAGCCATGAAATTAAGAGATGCTTACTCCTGGGAAGAATAGTTATGACCAAACTAGGCGGTATATTAAAAAGCAGAGACATTACTTTGCCAGCAAAGGTATGTCTAGTCAAGACTACAATTTATCCAGTAGTCATGTATGGATGTGAGAGTTGGACTATGAAGAAAGCTGAGCCCCGAAATTTGATGCTTTTGAACTGTGGTATTGGAGAAGACTCTTGAGAGTCCGTTTTACTACAAGGAGATCCAACCAGTCCATCCTAATGGAAATCAGTCCTAAATATTCATTGGAAGGGCTGATGTTGAAGTTGAAGCTCCAATATTTTGGTCACCTGATGGAAAAAAGTGACTTATTTGCGAAGACCCTGATACTGGGAAAGATTGAGGGTGGGAAGACCCTGATACTAGGAAAGATTGAGGGCGGGAAGAGATGGGACAACAGAGGATGAGATGGTTGGATGGCATCATGAGTCAATGATATGAGTTTGAATAGACATCGGGAGTTGGTGATGGACAAGGAGCCCTGGCATGCTGCAGTCCATGGCATCGCGAAGAGTCGGCCACGACTGAGTGACAACTGAACTGAACTGAACTGAATGAAGAAACAGACAGCATTCTTGCCTGGAGACTTCCATGGATAGAGGAACCTGGCGAGCTACAGTACTTGGTGTTGCAAAGAATCAGACACGATTGATTGACTAAGCATAGAGTTCTTAACTGTATACACTGTTTCCATAAAAGACAGATCAGTCCTATAGTTTTAATTTATTTTTATTAATCATGGAGGTGCTAGTGGCATATGTATAGTAACCCTAAAAAATGTATGATTTCTGTAAGGTACTCCATGATTTCAGATCTGTCTATGCAATGCCAGTCACTAGTTACAATAAACATCAGGTTTCATATGGGTTGGATTCAACAGTAACAATCACTGTCACAAAAATTACCCTGTGACTACCTTGGTGGTCCAGTGACTAAGACTCCTCATTACCAATCTGAATGGCGGGTAGGAGAGGTTGGGGTTGGAGGCCTAGATTTGATACCTCGTCAAGGAATTAGATCCCATATGCCACAAGTAAGATATGACACAGCCAAATAAGTATTTTACAAATGAATTACACTAAGATACATTAGGAGGCATTGGGAATTGATATCTGGTGAAGCAGCTAATCTCTTTTTAATAGCTCCATTTAATTTTTTGAATTATTCCTCCTTCCTGTGTTGCTTTGGCCCTCGATTATTTTGAGTCAGAACACTTCCTTTTTTTTCTGTAGGGTTACGAAACCAGACTCCCCAAGGTGCCTGTTGCTTGCAGATTCTTGCCCTCAGGCTAAAACAGAAAATACTAACTTGACGTCCTCCCATTGCCTGGATAGTGGGTTCAGGGTGCTGGTCATGGCAAGCTGCCCCTGTGACAGGGAGGGAGGCAGCCAGACCCCTAGATAAGGGCTTGTCATCCTGTGATTCACGTCCCCTCAGAACTGGAATTATCTTCTCACCTGTAGCTTCGATGTGACACAGGCTTGGGGGACTGAGATTGTATGTGAAAACCTTTATTGCTCAGTTGCTAGTGATAAAACAACAATTAAAAGTTTATGCCAACCATCTCCAAAGAGTCTATTGAAATGCTTGAGGAAGGTTCTATTCCCCTTGGTCCCTGGAGACAGACAGGGACTCACATGGAAGCAGGAGGAAATACTGAGGTCTAGGAAAGGAAGGGAGTTTCATGTGTCTGCTTGTATAGTTTGTCAGCATGAGTAGTATTTCAATGAAAAATTAGTTGACCAATGAACTTTTCCTCCCTTTAGTTTATGAGTAGCCAAAGTACCTGAGAAGGATTTTCAATTTGAGGGAATTTCAAAATGAGAGGGAATTTCCCTATCTCTCATTTTACAGAAGTGAAATTTTCATACATAATTGCCTGAAAAGACAGAACTTCTCAAAAAGTATCTTGAGGCAAATACTCCCTGTGTATACTGTTAGGATTCAACATCTGTTAGACAGAAATTCCCCGATGATTTCCACTGTAGTCTGCAAGGATAGGTACACCTTAGTGCCAACTCCCTAGAGAATGTTCTCCAAGGTCTTAGTAACCAAAGTCATATTCAGAACTAGAGGTTCAGCAGGGCATAATGAGATTTGAGCCACTGATACTTTAATCACGAAAATCAGTATCAATATTCCCTATTTGGAATTTGTCCCCACTCAAAGATACTTCAGGAACATATTTTCATTTTTGCTCACAGCCCAAACTTTTTTAAAATGTCATTTTCTATAAATGTGATATAATGTTTCTTAATACTTGAAATGTAACTTAATATTTTTCATGTCACATTAATTAACAGATCAGTTTATGATTTACAATCAGTCACTTTTACTTTCAATGTCATAGCAGTTTATCACACTGTTCTTTCCAGTATCATAGTTTAGGTTGTAGTCTTCCATTATTCCTGATAGATGTTTATTCAATACCTGTCATAAAACCAATTAGTATTTCTGTTGCCAAGGAAGTAAAGAGCTTAGAGTGCATTTGAAAAAGGAAATTTGTCAAACAAAAGATTTTTTAATTTTCAAAAAAATTTTTTATATTTAATTGAAAGAGAATTGGTTTACAGAATTTTATTGCTTCTTGTCAAACCTCAACATGAATTAGCCATGGGTATACATATATCCCATTTCTCAGACTTTAGTTTTTTGAGCACCAAAATCACTGCAGATGGTGACTGCATCCATGAGATTAAAAGATGCATACTCCTTGGAAGGAAAGTTATGACCAACCTAGAAATCATATTAAAAAACAGAGACATTACTTTGCCAAAAAAGGTCCGTCTGGTCAAAGCTATGGCTTTTCCAGTGGTCATGTATGGGTGTGACACTTTAACTGTGAAGAAAGCTGAGCACCGAAAAATTGATGCGTTTGAACTGTGGTGTTGGAGAAGACTCTTGAGAGTCCCTTGGACTGCAAGGAGATCCAACTAGTTCATCCTAAAGGAGATCAGTCTTGGGTGTTCATTGGAAGGACTGATGGTGAAGCTGAAACTCCAATACTTTGGCCACATCATGCGAAGAATTGACTCATTGGAAAAGACCCTGATGCTGGGAGGGATTGGGGGCAGGAGGAGAAGGGGACGACAGAGGATGAGATGGCTGCATGGCATCACCGACTCCCAATGGACTTGAGTTTGAATAAACTCCGGGAGTTGGTGATGGACAGGGAGGCTTGGCGTGCTGGGATTCATGGGGTCGCAAAGAGTCACACAAGACTGAGCGACTGAACTCAACTGAGCTCATATATATATCCCCTCCCTCCTGAACTACCGTCTCATCTCCTTCCCCTCTAAGTTGATAAAATGAAAAGTGAAAGTGAAGTCGCTCAGATGTGTCCGACTCTTTGCGACCCCATGGACTGCAGGCCACCAGGCTCCTCCTTCCATGGGATTTTCCAGGCAAGAGTACTGGAGAGGATTGCCATTTCCTTCTCCAGGGGATCTTCCCAACCCAGGGATCGAACCTGGGTCTCCCGCATTGTTGGCAGACGCTTTATCCTCTGAGCCACCAAAGGAGCCCCTATTTGAGTTTCCTGAGACACACAACAAACTCCCACCGGCTACCTATTTTGCCTGTGGTAATATAAGTTTCCATGTTACTCCCTGCATAGATCTCACCCTCTCCTCTCCACTTCCCATGTCCATGAGTCTGTTCTCTATGTCTGTTTCTCCAACGCTGCCCTGCAAATAAATTCCTTGGTACCATCGTTCTAGATTCCATATATATGCATTGGTATATGATATTTATATTTCTCTTTCTGACATACTTCACTCTGTATAATGTATATAATTTTTCATTTATAAGTTATACATACTTACATAATTTATATATGTTTATATAATTTTATAACTTTTAATATAAAATAAAATTTGTCCTAGAAATGTGAATGTGACTCTATCATTTCACACACTTTGCAACCCCATGGATGATACAGTCCATGGAACTCTCCAGGCCAGAATACTGGAGTGGGTAGCCTTTCCCTGCTCAAGGGGATCTTCACAAGCCAGAAATCGAACCGGGCCCTTCTGCATTGCAGGTGGATTCTTTATCAACTGAGCTATCCGGATGCCCTGTCATAGAGCAGGCCTCTAAATCAGACTACAATGAGGGCTTCCCTGGCAGTTCAGACAGTAAACAATCTAACTGTGGTCCAGGAGACCCACGTTCAACCCCTGGGCTGGGAAGAGCCCCTGGAGTAGAAATGGCAACCCACTTCAGTATTCTTCTCTAGAGAATTCCATGGACAGGGGAACCCAGCGGATTACAGTCCATGGGGTCACAAACAGTTGGACACGACTGAACACGACTGAATGGCTAATACCTTCTACTTCTTTCAGTATACCTACATTTGATTAGATGCATAAAATTTATCCGTATTCCCTATTGGCTTAACAGTAAGAGTTTCAAGATAAAGAGAACCTTGCTACACAAATAATACATTTAGAAATGCTTTCAAAATAAAATGACAAGGCATGATATGTTTTATTTTAAAACATAACTACTTTTGTAAAATACATTAATATCATTTTTATTAAATACAATTATTTTATAAATCAAGTAACGTTCACAATAAAGGACAGAAATGGTATGGACCTAACAGAAGCAGAAGATTTTAAGAAGAGGTGGCAAGAATATACAGAAGAACTATACAAAAAAGATCTTAATGACCCAGATAACCACGATGGTGTGATCATGCACCTAGAGCCAGATATTCTGAAGTGCAAAGTCAAATGAGCCTTAGAAAGGATCACTTACAAACAAAGCTAGTGAAGGTAATGGAATTCCAGCTGAGCTAGTTAAAATCCTAAAATATGATGCTGTTAAATTGCTGCACTCAATATGGCAGCAAACTTGGAAAACAGCCCTGGCCGCAGGACTGGAAAAGGTCAGTTTTCATTCGAATCCCAAAGAAAGGCAATGCCAAAGAATGCTCAAACTGAGGCACAGTTGTTGCACTCATCTCACATGCTAGGAAAGTCATGCTCAAAATTCTCCAAGCCAGGCTTCAATAGTATGTGAACCAAGGACTTCCAGATAGTCAAGCTGGATTTAGAAAAGATAGAGGAACCAGAGCTCAAATTGCCAACATCCCTTGGATCATAGAAAAAGAAAGACCATTCCAGAAATAGACCAATCTATTTCTGCTCCATTAATTATGCTAAAGCCTTTGTGTGGATCACAAGAAACTGTGGGAAATTCTTAAAGAGATGGGAATACCAGACCACCTCACCTGCCTCCTGAGAAATCTGTATGCAGGTCAAGAAGCAACAGTTAGAGCTGGACATGGAACAACCGACTGGTTCCAAATTGGGAATGGAGTACATCAAGTCTGTATGTTCTCACATTGCTTATTTAACTGAAATGCACAGTAGGTCATGTAAATGCCGGGCTGGGTGAAGCACAAGCTGGAATCAAGATTGCTGGGAGAAATATCAATAACCTCAGATATGCTCTCCCATCAGGAAGCTTCCATGAGCCTCTAACCTTTCTTCATCAGAGGGCAGAGAGAATGAAAACCCCATTACAGAAAACTAACCAATCTGATCACATGGACCACAGCCTTGTCTAACTCAATGAAACTATCAGCTTTGCCATGTTCGGCCAAAGTCATGTTTCTCATGACTTTGACATACATTGAATGCAATATATAAATATCTGAAAGAATATGTGTTATACAATTTATGTAACACACACTGAATACAATAAAGATATATCTGAAGATATACAGGCAGTGAGAAACAAAAAGAACATATGAGTGTGTGTGTATTCATTCACACTTACTTAAAGAATTTAAAAATTCTAGTTCACAATTGGTCATTTCAGAATTGCAGATGATTTACTAAAAACTGCAAATCTGATAAATTTTTCAGTTAAACTGTTTTGTCTACTATTCTGGGAATTCATTTCCTTAAATGTCAGGAGGTTATTTTTTTATTTTTATTTTTTTAGGAGGTTATGTTTTTTAAGGAATATCCACACTGTCCTCCCAAGTGACTGCACCAGCTTACACTCCCTCCAGCCATGTAGGAGGTTCCCTGATCTCCAAGCCTCTTCAGCGTTTATGATATTATTAGTGGGCTTTTTGCTAATAGTTATTCTGTCTGTCAAGAGGTGATGTATCACTGTCATTTTGTTCTGCATTTCTTATTATTTAGCGATGGTGAGCATCTTTCTTTTGCTTCGTGCCCATCTAAAGGACCAAGTTGCCCCAGCCAGCCTCAGCAGCTGAGGAGCACAGGGTTCGTCTCCCCAGAGCATGTGGAGTATTCTTGGACCAGGGATGAGGCCTGAGGGCCCTGCACTGTCAGGTGGGTTCCTAAGCACTGTGTTATCAGCCTGTTGTTTTTTTCTTTCTTTTGAGATGTAATTGCTTTACAATGTGTTAGATTCTGCTGGACAACTTCATCAATCAGCCATACATATATGTATACCCACTCTCTCTTGAACCTCCCTCCCATGATCTCCGTCTCACCCCTCTAGCCATCACAGAGCCCCGCACTGAGCTCTCTGTGCTATGGAGCAGCTTCCCACTTGCTACCTATTTTACACATTGTGGTGAATATATGTTGAGACTCTTCTCTCAATTGGGCCCCCTCTCATTCTCCCACTGTGTCCACAGGTCTGTTCTCTATATTTGTGAAAATAAGTTTTGACATATGTACGTATGGAATCTAGAAAATGTTATTGATGATACTATTTAATGAGCAGGACTAGAGCTGCAAACATAGATATTAAGTAGTTTTTATATTAAGCTTTCAAGGTATAAAATACATAGACAATAATTCCATGCATTTTACTAAGTGAAGGAAGTCCATCTGAAAATGCCACAAGAAGTACGATTTTTATAACATGGCATTTTGGTGTAGGTAAAGGTTCTTATGTGCTCCATTGTGTCTGAGTCTTTGGGACCCAATGGACTGTAGCCTGCCAGGTTCCTCTGTTTGTGACATTTCCCAGGAAAGAACACTTGAGTGGATGGCCATTTCTTCTTTCAGGGGATCTTTCAGGGGATCCTTATCCAAGGATTGAACCCACATCACTCAAGTCACCTGCATTGGCAGGGGGATTCTTTACCTTGGAGCCACCTGAGAATTCATTCGGAAATTTTGAAGAGATTAAAATGGTCAGTGGTTGCTATTTGTGGCAAAGGAGGGGCTATGAATATCCTGAGTTCAGGATCATAAAATCATTGTGTTAAACTGTTGTAATGGACACATACACTTGCTCAGATCCTAGAGTGAACACCCCTAGAAGAGAAACATAGGGTGAAACTAGAAACTGTGTTTTATGTCTATGTATATTCATCAGTGGTAACAAATGTACATACTGGTGGGGACATAAGTAGGGAGATTATCCTCGTGAGGGAACAAAAGGTATATGGGACACCTCTGTACCTTAGTCTCAATTCTGCAGTAAACTGAAATTATCTAAGATAGTCATACTGGTGCATGCACAGTGATTAATTTTTAGAATATATACTACTAGAGAAATGGATATGCTCCTATCTTTACTTTTTCATTAGTCAATTATCTTTAAAGATGTCAGAAAAGAGAACTCTCCAAAAAGAACAGAGAAGAAACTGTAGCAAATGATTCATAAAACCTGGAAATACAAACATGAAGTAGAGTAGCAACATTTTTCTGTGTTGAAAGTGAAGGTGAAGTCGCTCAGTCCATGTCTGATTCCTTGGGACTCCATGGACTGTAGCCCACTAGGCTCCTCTGTCCATAGGATTTTCCAGGCAAGAATACTGCAAAGGGTTGCCATTTTCTTCTCCAGGGGATCCAGACCCAGAGATCAAAGTGGGGTCTCCCACAAGCAGGCAGACTCTTCATTCTCTCAGCCACCAGAGAATCTGTTTCATGTGTTAATTTATGGGTAAGTTCACTTATGACTTAACACTGATCATTGTTTCCTTGGTTGGTCACTGGAAAGATTTTAGGGCATCATTTTGTAATGCATCTGTCCCTGCACATACACACTGTTAATCCAACGTACACTGCTGCCCCTGGTTTATTCTCAAAGAAAGCTGTGATGGAAACACGTCCTGGATCCTTGTCTTGCTGTAGCAGACCTGCCAGCTGAAGAGAGATGGTCACAGTGCAAATCATTTTGTGCAAACCTCTGTCCCCAGGTTACAGAAGGGAGTAAGAAACAAACCTAAACTATGGACTCAGGCCATCTTTCCTAGAATTCTGAGAGCAAAGCCTTGCAGGAACCCAGGGCCCCCAGGTGATTCCCACCAAACCCTCACCCCTGCCCTCCCCTCCACCAAGGACGTATGCACAGGCCTTGCAGGGACACACCCATCTGATAAAGAGCCCCTCCCCAGGAATCAGGGTGAGGTTCTTTGTTAATAGAAGACCCCAGCCTCAACCCTTGCTCCAGAGCTCTGGAGCAGGCAGAGCTGAGGGCTCAAGCTCAGGGCTCCTGGAAGCGGGTCTTCCTGCTGCATTGTTTCAAAGACCCTCAGAGGCAGTCAGGTAGCCCAGAAGTTGGGTCCCTTGTTTCTTGTGAATTGTTCTGGGGCTTGGTCTCTCTAATGCGAAAAGAAAGAGAACTCTTAGGGTGTTCTGCAAAAGAGTGGGAAAGTGATCATCAAACCCACGGTGTGATTAGCATAGCAGCTTAATCTTGATTACCCACTACAGCTGAGGGATGGAGGAAGTCAGAAAAGAGCTCAGAAAAGGGAGAGAGAAAGAAATCGTTCTCTTCCTTTTCACTGCAGCAGCTGAAGTTGAAAGAGCTGTGTGGATGCCTTTAAAGATATTTTCTTAGCATGTATGCGAGTTTGGGACATAATATCCCCAAAGAAGATGCAGAGCAAGAGGAAGAAGAGGAGGAAATGGCCGTTTCTCAGGTAAACCTCCTGTTCCGGGTCGGGGGCTGTGTCTGCTTTTCCTCCTGAAAGGGCTGGGCTGAGAAGCTGCACACCTTTACTGTCTGATTCTAATGTTTCTCCCTGGGGGTTTGTCGTTGTCAACGTCTTCTTTTTTCCTTTATTTCTTATAATGCTGAACACTGGCTCTTAGGCAGCTTCTCCCTTGTGACCCACAGCCTTTTCTTCATTCTATTCTGGCTTTCTGTACAGCATGATGAATTCTCAAGAAGAATTAGTGACTTCCCTTTGTGAGAAATGAACACGGGAATTCACTGGTATCTGAGATTCCCAGTGGAATATGGTTCGTGTTGGGATCCCAGGGAAGTAGGGAAATGCCGTGATGAGTTTAGGTGGAGATGCAATTCAGTTCCCTAGAACAGGAGTAAAAAAAAATGCCCTTATAAATAGAATGAACTCAGCTGCCCAGAATTTCTCAGAAAATTTTCAGAAATCAAAAAGTACCAGAGATTCTCCTGCTTCAAGAAGAAAAACTTACTATGACATGTACTATTAGGTTACAGATCTTGGGAGCAATATATGCAGTGGAATAGCATAAAATGATTATTTTTCATAGTAGATTGAGATCAGGCTTTATGTTTATGTCATATTTTATGACAGTCTAGAGTCCATAAACTAATGTAAAATTTCAGCTCTGCCATTTTAAAAATTGTTTGTTAAAATATCTTCTAAAGGATGGAAGAGCAACATTATTGATTTTAAATTATTTCTCTTGCACATTGAAGACTGAAAAACTGTCAGAAAGATAGTTCAGTTCAGTTACTCAGTGGAGTCTAACTCTGCGACCCCATGAATTCCAGCACGCCAGACCTCCCTGTCCATCACCAACTCCCGGAGTTTATTCAAACTCAAGTCCATCGGGAGTCGGTGATACCATCCAGCCTTCTCATCCTCTGTCGTCCCCTTCTCCTCCTGCGCCCAATCCCTCCCAGCATCCGGGTCTTTTCCAATGAGTGAACTCTTTGCATGAGGTGGCCAAAGTATTGGAGTTTTAGCTTCAGCATCAGTCCTTCCAAAGAACACCCAGGACTGATCTCCTTTAGGATGGACTGGCTGGATCTCCTTGCAGTCCAAGGGACTCTCACACGTCTTCTCCAAAACCACAGTTCAACAACATTCATTTTTTGGTGCTCAGCTTTCTTCACCAGTCCAACTCTCACATCCATACATGACCACTGGAAACACCATAGCCTTGACCAGATGGACCTTTGTTGGCAAAGTAATGTCTCTGCTTTTTAATATGCTGTCTAGGTTGGTCATAACTTTCCTTCAAAGGAGTAAGCATCTTTTAATTTCATGACTTCAATCACCATCTGCAGTGATTTTGGAGCCAAAAAAAATAAAGTCTGACACTGTTTCCACTGTCTCCCCATCTATTTCCCATGAAGTAATGGGACCAGATGCCATGATCTTAGTTTTCTGAATGTTGAGCTTTAAGCCAACTTTTTCACTCTCCTCTTTCACTTTCATCAAGAGGCTCTGTAGATCCTCTTCCCTTTCTGTAATAAGGGTGGTGTCATCTGCATATCTGTGTTTGTTTTCTTTCTCCCAGCAATCTTGATTCCAGCTTGTTCTTCTCCCAGCCCAGCATTTCTCATGATGTATTCTGCATATAAGTTAAATAAACAGGGTGACAATATACAGCCGTGACTATATATTGTAGTACTTTTCCTATTTGAAACCAGTCTGTTGTTCCATGTCCAGTTTTTTTTTTTTTTCATTTATTTTTATTAGTTGGAGGCTAATTAATTTACAAAATTGTAGTGGATTTTGTCATACATTCATATGAATTAGACATGGATTTACATGTATTCCCTATCCCGATCCCCCCTCCCAACTCCTTCTTTACCCGATCCCTCTGGGTGTTCCCAGTGCACCAGGTCCGAGCACTTGTCTCATGCATCCAACCTGAGCTGGTGATCTGTTTCACCCTAGATGATATACATCGTTAGCATCTTTCTAAATTCCATATATATGTGTTAGTATACTGTAGTGATCTTTATCTTTCTGGCTTACTTCACTCTGTATAATGGGCTCCAGTTTCATCCATCTCATTAGAACTGATTCAAATGAATTCTTTTTAATGGCTGAGTAATATTCCATGGTGCATATGTACCACAGCTTCCTTATCCTTAGTCTGCTGATGGGCATCTAGGTTGCTTCCATGTCCTGGCTATTATAAACAGTGCTGTGATGAACATTGGGGTGCACGTGGCTCTTTCAGATCTGGTTTCCTCGGTGTGTATGCCCAGAAGTGGGATTGCTGGGTCATATGGCAGTTCTATTTCCAGTTTCTTAAGAAATCTCCACACTGTTTTCCATAGTGGCTGTACTAGTTTGCATTGCCACCAACAGTGTAAGACGGTTTCCTTTTCTCCACACCCTCTCCAGCATTTATTGCTTGTAGGCTTTTGGATAGCAGCCATCCTGACTGGCGTGTAATTGTACCTCATTGTGATTTTGATTTGCATTTTTCTGATAATGAGTGATGTTGAGCATCTTTTCATGTGTTTTTTAGGCATCTGTATGTCTTCTTTGGAGAAATGTCTGTTTAGTTCTTTGGCCCAGTTTTTGATTGGGTCATTTATATTTCTGGAGTTGAGCTGCAGGAGTTGCTTGTATATTTTTGAGATTAATCCTTTGTCTGTTGCTTCATTTGCTATTATTTTCTCCCAATCTGAGGGCTGTCTTTTCACCTTGCTTATAGTTTCCTTTGTTGTGCAAAAGCTTTTAAGTTTCATTAGGTCCCATTTGTTTATTTTTGCTTTTGTTTCTAATATTCTGGGATGTGGGTCATAGAGGATCCTGCTGTGATTTATGTCGGAGAGTGTTTTGCCTATGTTCTCCTCTAGGAGTTTTATAGTTTCTGTCTTACATTTAGGTCTTTAATCCATTTTGAGTTTATTTTTGTGTATGGTGTTAGAAAGTGTTCTAGTTTCATTCTTTACAGGTGGTTGACCAGTTTTCCCAGCACCACTTGTTAAAGTTTTTTTTTTTTTTCCATTATATATCCTTGCCTCCTTTGTCGAAGATAATGTGTCCATAGGTTCATGGATTTATCTCTGGGCTTTCTATTCTGTTCCATTGATCTATATTTCTGTCTTTGTGCCAGTACCATACTGTCTTGATGACTGTGGCTTTGTAGTATAGTCTGAAGTCAGGCAGGTTGATTCCTCCAGTTCCATTCTTCTTTCTCAAGATTACTTTGGCTATTCGAGGGTTTTTTTTGTATTTCCATACAAATTGTGAAATTATTTGTTCTAGTTCTGTGAAAAATACCGTTGGTAGCTTGATAGGGATTGCATTGAATCTATAGATTGCTTTGGGTAGTATAGCCATTTTGACAATATTGATTATTTCCATCTATGAACACGGTATGTTTCTCCATCTGTTTGTGTCCTCTTTGATTTCTTTCATCAGTGTTTTATAGTTTTCTATGTATAGGTCTTTTGTTTCCTTAGGTAGATATACTCCTAAGTATTTTATTCTTTTTGTTACAATGGTGAATGGTATTGTTTCTTTAATTTCTCTTTCTGTTTTCTCATTGTTAGTGTATAGGAATGCAAGGGATTTCTGTGTGTTAATTTTATATCCTGCAACTTTACTATATTCGTTGATTAGCTCTAGTAATTTTCTGGTAGAGTCTTTAGGGTTTTCTATGTAGAGGATCATGTCATCTGCAAACAGTGAAAGTTTCACTTCTTCTTTTCCTATCTGGATTCCTTTTATTTCTTTTTCTGCTCTGATTGCTGTGGCCAAAACTTCCAAAACTATGTTGAATAGTAGTGGTGAGAGTGGGCACCCTTGTCTCCATGTCCAGTTCTAACTGTTGCTTCCTGACCTGCATATATAGTAGATGCTAAATAGTTAAAATGACTCTTGCCACCAAGGTTACTACTATGAGACCTGTAAAATCTGTAGAACACTTAAAGTTCAAATTTAAGTATGAATTCTTTCCTTACTATTCTACCAAAGAGCTCTTCAAAATGGTTATTCATGGAACAGAATTTTCAGCATTAGTAGTTGAAATAAGCTTGCTAAAAATGTGGCACATGTGTCCCACTCTATAATGTTTGGATTGGAATGTGTTTTAAAAAACTATTTTCAGTTTTTTTTTTTGATAGACAATATATCCTGTGTCACATGAGTACAACAGTCAAAAATAAGTATGCCAATATTTATTTTTATAATTCTTGATTATTTTATAATTCTTCTTCCTAGTCATAATATTTTCTGTAGTAGTTTATGGGTCATATGTCATCCTTTTCCTGGGGCTAAAAATATGGTGAAGATACTACTGTGTAAAAATTGTATTCTTGTGTAATAGCAGACACTCTCCTAAAGGAAAACCAGGTCTCTGAACTTGCTGTTTCCATGTTGGGTCACATAAGGAAGTCTTCCCATGGCCCCATGGCATCTGTACTTTGTATTTCAGGGACGGCTGACCTTCCGGGATGTGGCCATAGACTTCACTCAAGAGGAGTGGGAATGCCTGGACCTCAGTCAGCGGGACTTGTACAGGGATGTGATCTTAGAGAACTCCAGGAACCTGGCCTCCTTGGGTGAGGACAACTTCCTTCCAGAATCACTTACCTACCCACGAGATTTTGGTTCCTTCATTTCTAGAATATCTTCTGAAATTGTCTGCTTCCCACAGTGGTTTCAGATCTCTGCTTTCTAGGGGGAAATGAGTGTCTGTGAGTTTAGAAAGAAAGGCTTCATGATGGTTTGCTATGCTGGTAAGCTTTTTCTTCCCTGATGTACTCTGCCTGTTTCATTCTAGGTGAGTGGTAATTCTATACGTTCTGTGGTATTAAATAGTTGCACGCTCTGTTAATTTTGCATTTACACACTTACTTTTGCCTTAGCAGCATGTGACTAAAATCTCAGGATTTGATTGTTATGTATTTGTTAGTGTTGTAAAGGTGCTTTGAATAAAGTATTTGGGGAAATCATTTTCTCGGCTGTATTAACATTCTCCCATGCATTCTCGTCTCACCTGAATACATATAGGACTGGACACGGATGAATCTCTAAAAACACAAATATTCCTTTCTCTGTTGAACAGGACTTGTAGTCTCTGGGCTGAATCTGGTCACCTTTCTGGAGCAACTGAACGATCCCAGGACTATAAGGAGAATAGAGACAACAGCCATATACCCAGGTAGGTGTGAGTGGACTCAGATGAGAGGTCCAAGGAGCAGTGAGGAAGTCATCCTTTGTCAGGTGGTTTTGGAAGATGTGCCTCAGTGGAAATGATTTTGGAAAACCTGGGTTTATTTCTGCTACTGTCAAAGAAATGGATCACCTGCCCCATTCTGTCTCTGAAATCATTCATGAATTGATCTCCAGTGATTCCTTTTTCCCATCACAGTGTGAACTAAACGTCTCCTCTTGGCTTGGCACAAACTGCATTCCTTGGTTGCTCTTCCATTTCTTGGGGATCCTAGGAAAACTGTGCCATTTATGAGTAACTGTATGACGGTCCTTTTAAAGTTTCTACCTCTAGACAAAAATGTGTGAGTGAAGTCGTAGACAAACTGCTAAACTCCTAGGAATACTAGGGACAGGCCTTTGTTTTCTGATTTATAACTTCCTATCCACTGGGAGCTAGAGATAGGACCTACTAAATCAATTTCAAATTCAAGTAATTTTTTCACTGCAGAAAGCAAAACCTGCTGAACATCAAAGAATGCACATCTCAGGTTTACTTCAAAGTTTCTCTTTTCCTTATATGATTTCATATTCAATATCTTAAGTGCATTTGGCCCCATTCTAAAATACTAAGTATGTTAATGTACTCAATTATCTCATCAAATTTTAAAATAAATTGGCATAAAAGCTTAGCACATTTTCCACCCATATTATTAATGGTTGATTCCAACTATAAGAATTTCTAGATTATATAAAGAAATCTTTTACAAAACTTCTAATTGGAATACAGATGTTTTATAATTTTGTACTACTGTACACCAAGAAGAATGAATAGTCAATAAAGCCAAAGCAGATGTTTTTTCTGGAACTCTCTTGCTTTTTCAGTGATCCAAAGGGTGTTGGCAATTTCATCACTGGTTCCTCTGCCTTCTCTAAATCCAGCTTGAAGATCTAGAATTTCTCAGTACAGATTCTGTTGAAGCCTTACTTGGAGAATTTGAGCCTGCCTTTGATAGTGTGTGACATCAATGCAATTGTACGGTCTTTTAAACATTTTTTTGACATTGCCTTTCTTTGAGATTAGAATGAAAACTAATGTTTCCCAGTCCTGTGGCCACTACTGAGGTTTCCAAATTTGCTGGCATATTGACTGCAGCACTTTCACAGCATCATCTTTATGATTTAAATAGCTCAGCTGGAATTCCATCACGTCCACTAGCTCTGCTGGTAGTGATGCTTCTTTAGACCCACTTGATTTCAGACTCCAGGATGTCTGTGTCTAGGTGAGTGATCACACCATCCTGGTTATCATGGTCATTAAGATATTTTGTATCGGTCTTCCACATAGTCCTGACACCTTTTGTTAAGATCTTCTGCTTTGTAAGTCCCATACCATTTCTGTCCTTTATTGTGCCCATCTCTGCATGAAATCTTACTCTGATATCTTTAATTTTCTCGAAGAGATCTCTAGTCTTTCCCATTCTATTGATTTCCCATTTAGGTCTCCACAGAGCAATGAGTAGAATTCCCAGTGTTTCAAGCATATTTTCAAAGTCTCTCATTTAATTTCTCAAGAAATTATTAAGTTTACCTTATGTGTAATGAGCTTCTTCAGATATTTTCCTATAATAAAGTGTCCTTTATTCCATAAAGTGTCCTTCACTTTATGAATAGTTCTCTGTCAATATTGTTTATTATTTTTAGATTGAAGCATCTAATAGAACATTCTTGGAAACATGTTTGACAAGAAGTGGACGAAACAGTTATTAGGCAGCTAGGATTTGTGAAAATGTTTGGTGTCTCCACTTCATTTGACTAAAAGCAAGAAGTAATCCTTAGATTACCTATCTCCTCTTCATTTAGTGGTTCCTGTAGGTTCTTAGCCTGCTTCTCCCTCTGTCACACACTTCTTTGCCATCTCATTTTGTCCAGTTTTCTGCTTGTAGTCTCTGTTTTGAAGGCTATGGGCACCTCGTTAGTCATCCTTCTGGTGCCTGCACCTTGGTGCGTGAGATTGGTCCAGTGGTTTGTCCTCTGCTATATGGTGGTTCAGGTTTCTTCCACAAGCATCCTGTTTATAGAGCCCCTCCCTCACTCCCGTCCCCTCAGGATGTCTCCTCACTGCCAACTGCAGTCCTCTGCCTGGGTCTGCGCTCTGAACCCCACATTTCAGCACCCAGCCCTTGTCTGCAGCGGTGGGCGTGCCTCTCATGCTGGGTGGGCAGGGCAGGGGTCATGACCCCGTGTGCAGGTCTCACCCTGTCCTGCTGCCACACACGGGTTGCCATGTTCTCTCCCACAGAGAATGAGGCTCTCCTGTCCAAACTGAGCTCCCTGACGAGGGCCTTCCCCGGATGTGGAGACCGCTCCTCACTTTCATGTCCCCCCAGGTTGCAGGCCCCATCCCACTTCCTGTCCTCTTCCTTTTCCTTCTTCTTTCTCTTGTCCTACCTGGCTCAGCAGGAATGTTTCTGTCCTTGTAGATTTCCAAGGGCCTCTGCTAGTGTCCAGCTGGGCTCTGTGAGAAGAGTTTCATTTCTGATGTATTTTTGATGCCTTTGTGGAGAGAGAAGAATTCCATGTCCTCCTAATCCTCTGGCATGCTTATCCTCCCTTCTCTATTTCATTTTTGAACTAATGAAAAGTTCATCAGTTTTCTCTAAATCTTTAAGGATATTCCCTGGGAATAGCAGGTAAAATTACTTATTATTTGCTATCATTCAGGTGTGTCTCCACAAGACACCTGTGATTTGATGCCACAGAAACCACAAATAAAAGAGTTGTATCCAAAAGCAAACCTAGGAATATATGAAAGATTTCACCTCAGAAATTTCAATTTAATAAAACACTGGAATATACGAGGGCATATGAAAGATAGACATGTTTATATGGACATAAAGAAATTGAGACAGTGACACAGAAGGCAAATATTGCAAAAGGAAATCAGCAACCTGAGTTAAATTGTGGAAAACACCAATTTAACTCTTCAATATCTGCTGAGAAGTGTAAATTTTTAGGAAAAGATTCACCTCACCTTGAGAAACATACATGTTCTCTGAAAGGAAACGTGGTATATTTGGAAGGTGATTTAGTCCCTATTGTGAATACTCATTCAAAAATTCTGAACGTGACCTTCATTTAAACATAGGTTCAAGCATATCTGAACACGTGAAATTTAAAAAACAGGGACAGAACTCACAATACACTCAATTTGAGGCATCTGTGAGCAGGAAGTCATTATTCTTCCAGCAAAAGATATTTCCTCTCCATTCCACGATGTATAGTGTTGATGATAATGGAAGAGATGTAGTCCAACCGTCATTGTTCAATGTTTGTCATGATATAGCTAATACGGAACATCTTTCCACGTGTAATAAAATTAGCCAGGCCTTAGATAAGAGTTCCAGCCCCAGTAATTATAAGGGTATTTATGGTGTGTTGAGATGGTATTGAAGCAATCAAACTGGGTATAAGGTTGAAGGAGAGTCAAATCTTATGAAACATCAGGAATCTGAATCTTCACACAGGGATTCTAAATGTAATAAATGCAGAAATATCTCTTATCAGATGTCAGTTCTTTCTCTAAAGAGTATTCACACAGAGAAAAGATTTATAATTGTAGTGAATATGGTAAAGCTTCTAATCAGTCTTCAGAACTTGTACAACAGCAAATTATTCAAAATTCACAGAAAGAAAACAAACATAAGATACATGGGAAATTCTTTAGTACCTCATCCAATGTAAGTAAACATACGAAAATTCATGCAGGAAAGACATCTTTGAAATGTACAGAATGTGAGAAAACATTTGTCTGTCACTCACTTCTGACACAACATCAGCTTACTCACACTGGAGAGAAATGTTGTAAAGATTCCGAATGTGGCAAAGCCTTTATTGCGAGTTCAAATCTTAGTAAACATCACCGAATTCATATGGGGGAGAAGCATTATAAGTGTACAGAATGTGGGAAGACCTTCATGAACAGTTCTGCTCTTACTAGACATCAGTGAATTCATACTAGGGAGAGACCATATAAGTGTATAGAATGTGGCAAAGGGTTTAATGACAAATCAAAACACACTAAACATCTGTGAGTTCATACTGGAGAGAAACCGTATAAATGTACAGAATGTGGCAAAGCATTTAATCAGAACGTCAATCTTATTGCACATCTGCAAGCACATACTGGAGAGAAACCATATAAATGTACAGAATGTGGCAAAGCCTTTAATCAGAAATCAATTCTCACTACACACCTGTGAGTTCATACTGGAGAGAAATGTTAAAAGCATGAAGATTGTGGCAAAGGCTTTAGTCATAGTGGTCATCTCACTAAGCAGCTGAGAACACACACCTAGGAAGAACACTAGGAATGGAAGAAGTGCTGAAAGGTTGTCATAACATGCATCAGAAAACTTGCGAGTTTATAAAAGAAACCTGTGAAAATGATGTAACAAATATGTAAAAAAATATTTAATCAAAAGTCAAATGTAAAGAAACATAAGAGACTGCATATTAGAAAGTATTCCATCAATCCTCTTTTCTGAAGTTTCTCTGAAGAAGAATTGCTGTAGGGAGTACTCCATAGTTAAAGCTCACAGAAAAGGGATATATTAGCATGAATCGTAGATATGGATTGATGGCTACAAACTTAGAATTATTAGCAATCTATGCTTGTTTATAATGATGTGATTTGAGATTATTAAAGTGAATGTAATTCAATGCTCAAATAACCCATACTATGCTTCGCTTTTATAGTGTGTATGCAAACATAGCTTTTGGGTGGTTTATGCTTGAAAGATTAGCCTTTTCATATTGTGTTGCAACCATTTCTATCTATTTTCCATTAGAAGATGAAGGATACCCTAATGTAAAAGGGACAATGAACATCTAAATGGAGGTGTATGTCATTGATGTGAAATACCGGGAGGTTGCCATGATGTAAGTGATCATGGAATGTCTTCAAGTATTAAAGGAAGACAGAAGTTGGTTATAAATTTTCAATAGGTCTATCAATTGATTTGAAAGAAGAACACCATCATAGTTCACTACAATACTGATGTACCTTTATAATTTCAGCACAAGTCATGAATTACTTGACAGTGTTGCAGTAAAGACAGTTTCTGTGATAACCTAGAAATGTATTGGAAACCCTTCCTGGAAAAGGCAGACAATTAGTGTGTATCATGTTTACTAATTGTTTCCTAGGCTTTGTTTGTACACCATAAAAATCAGAAAAATAAATATCTTTCTCTGTACTTTTGTAGGTATTTAATCATGGATCATACCATGGATTATTAAAGGTTTCATGTCAACTATGTGTGAAGTCCATACAAGGCTATTAGTAGATGTGAATGGTTTTTAGTGTTTCAGTTGGTTGTAATGAATGAAGTGTTAACCGACAACCAACAGTAACCTTCACAAGAAACTGGAAAATTCTTAGAAAGATGGGAATACCAGATCACCTGACCTGCCTTTTGAGAAATCTGCATGGCGGTCAGGAAGCAACAGTTAGAACTCCACATGGAACAGCAGACTGGTTCCAAATAGGGAAAGGAATACATCAGGTGTGTATATTGTCACCCTGCTTATTGAACTTATATGCAGAGTACATACTGAGAAATGCTGGGCTGGAAGAACTACAAGCTGGAATCAAGATTGATGGGAGAAATAGAATAACCTCAGCTATGCAGATGACACCACCCTTATGGCAGAAAACGAAGAAGAACTAAGGAGCTTCTTGATGAAAGTGAAAGAAGAGAGTCAAAAATTTGGCTTAAAGCCAAATTTTCAGAAAACTAAGGTCATGGCATCTGGTCCCATCACTTCATGGCAAATAGATGGGAAAAGAGTGGAAGCCATGGCAGGATTTATTTTTGGGGTCTCCAAAATCAGTGCAGCTGGTTACTGCAGCCATGAAATTAAAAGATGCTTACTCCTGGGAAGAATAGATATGACCAAACTAGACAGTATATTAAAAAGCAGAGATATTACTTTGCCAACAAAGCTATGTCTAGTCACGACTATAGTTTATCCAGTAGTCATGTATGGATGTGAGTGTTGGACTATGAAGAAAGCTGAGCCCTGAAGAATTGATGCTTTTGAACTGTGGTGTTGGAGAAGACTCTTGAGAGTCCATTGTACCACAAGGAGATTTAACCAGTCCATCCTAAAGGAAATCAGCCCGAAATATTGGAAGTAGTGATGTTGAAGTTGAAACTCCAATACTTTGACCCTATGATGGAAAGAACTGATTTAATTGAGAAGACCCAGAGGCTGGGAAAGATTGAGGGTGGGAGGAGATGGGACAACAGAGGATGAGATGTTTGGATGGCATCACAACTCAATGGGCATGAGTTTGACTAGACTTTTGGTGTTCGTGATGGACAGGGAGGCCTGGCATGCTGCAGTCCATGGCGTTGTAATGAGTCGGACATGACTGAGCGTGAGAAAATGCTCTGGGACACAAAGTAGTGTAAAGGGCAGGTCTTCGTTATTATAAGAGAAAATGGAAAAAACTGAGATGATAACAAATGCCCCAAGAAGACAAATTAGGAGCAGAGAGCTAAAGGCTTACAGATTCTCTTTCCAGGCATTTCAGGAGGAAAAGCAGATGCAGCCGCAGACCCAGGACAGGATATTGACCTGAGAAGCTGCCATTTCCTCCTCTTTTTCCTCCTGTTCTGTCTTCTCTGGGGGTGATATGCTGCAAATGCATTTCTGAGTTTTGAGAAAATACCTTTCAGGGCATCAACACAGCTCTTTAACCTGCAACCACCACTCCTACAGACAGAAGGATCTTGAAAAGCTGAGAAGACTGACCTATCCTGACCTCTGTCTCAGAAGAGATTCAGAAACGATCACTTCCTACCTAGAGACCAGCCTGTGAACTTATTTCTTGATTATTCTCTCCCCATAGAAAGCTCCTAACAGTCTGCTTACA